>VWZK01021334.1:0-11944 GCA_013396935.1 Baryphthengus martii | reverse complement strand
TGGCGTGAGCGGAATAAGCTTTCTCGTTTCGTTTTCCTTCCCCCTTCGGCCGCCCGGCACGCGGAGGGAGGGAAGATTTTGCCTGGTCGTGCGCGTGCTCCGGAAAGCGGAACCAAAGCTCTCGATTTACAGAGCCCGCTCCCGGAATTTCGTTATGCGTTAAGCGGCGGGTGAGAATTGTCGGAGGTGCTTGAGCTCGGGGGGGTGAGTATCATCGAATCGTAGAGTCGTTTGGGTTGGAAAAGACCTTTAAGATCACCGAGTCCAACTGGTAACGCGTCACTGCCGCGCTCACCGCTAAACCACGTCCCTCAGCACCACATCTCCACAGCTTGGAAATATCACGGGCTGACCTGGGCCCGTTTGCCGGGGCAAATCCAGCCCCTCTGGCCGCAGCAGGACCCGGGGGAAGCTCCGTCGTGCTGGCTACAGGGAAACGCGCCGGCGAAGGTACCAAAGACGGTTCCCCAGGGCGCGGCGCTGGCTCTGAAAGCCACCGGTGCTCTCGGCAGCAGCAAAGCGAGGACCGGACCGCGGAAATATTCCGCCGCGCAGACTTTCCCGGCCCTGGGAAGCGGGAAGAAACGGGCGGGAGCGATGCGGCCGCCTCTGGAACAAATGTGGAGATTTTAGTGGGTTTCGATCGGCGTGACATGAATTCTTTTTCATAATTAACGAGACTGTTGATTTTACACGGTAGGTGTTCAGGTACTCTGGTGATCCGTGGCTGCTAAACACCCCGACGCAACTCTAAACGCTGTTGATCTATGGCTGTTCTCAAGGGATGACTAATCTACATTCCTCTTCTCCCTCTACAATTAATCCCTGGATAATCTTATCTGCAAACACAAATTCGGTACCTGGAGGCAGATGAGTCACAGATCCGCAGCAGAGGTTCACTTCAGAGATGGGAAGATCTCTGGCGCTCAAGCAGAAGCCCCAGCTGCTCTACAGCATCTCCTCGGAGACCTCTCACCACCAGGTCAAGCCCAACTCAGATGCTGCAGAGTGTGTTTGGACCATCTCTGTCCACACGCACGGTCGTCACCTCGTTACGTCATTGTGACCCTGGCTCGCTCTGCACAAGGCCTTCTTGCACCTTCCTTCCTCTCCTTCGCCCTCCTCCTCCGCTCACCCGGCTCCAGCCTTCCGCCACGCTCCCCTTACGCCCTTGAACACACACTGTGGCTCCTTCCTCCATCTCTCCTGCCTCCTGTAAATCTCAGGAGAGCCTCCTCCAGCTCTCCCTTGGGCCTCAGAACCTCCAAAAGGCAGCCCCTGGTACCAGCCCAGGCTGGGGGTGAAGGGATCAGAGCAGCCCTGCGGAGAAGGACTTGGGGGAGCTGGGAGTGAGGAGCCGGAGCTGAGCCGGCCNCCTTCCTACCCAAACCAGCCTGTGACTCTACGATAAGACCACCCGGCCAGCTGGGCCCACCCCCACTCCACGTCACCTCCTCCATCCCCCGTGACTTCCCATGTGCCTCCAGCCCGCCGTGCCCTCTCTCAGAGGCTCTCTGGGCCAGTGGGCCGCTCCGCTTCCCGCATCAGCGCCTCGCCCAGCGAGCCGCGGGACCGCGAGGACCCTCCGCGGCGCGAACCATGGCGGCGCTGCAAAAATCTGACCTTCTGATCTCCTCAAGCGCCATCACGGATCAGGGCGGGGCTCGCCGCAGCCGGGTTTAACGGCGGCCGGTCTTACGCGGCCTATGCCAGCGGTGCCTGTGCCTCAGAGCCCGGAGTCCGGCCTTAGGGTAAAGCCAACGAGTTTGGTCGCGCTCACAAAGAAGTGTCAGCAGTTCAGGCCTAATTACTCCCGAATTAGTTAGGTGATTCATCAGGTCCGATTATGAATGCGTAATGAATTTCCCAAATCCACGCGTATTAGGGAGATATTAATTCCGTCCGAAATCCCGCGATTCATTCACGTGCCATTTGTTTTCATTCCCTGCCTTTAATAAGCTAATTAGTTCAAATTATTTGTACTTCACTAAAGGCCTGAAACACAGAGAAGGAATGATTAGCTTAAAACCCAGCAAACGGGCAAGTCTGGAGCCGACATTAATTGTGACGGGAGGTTCATCAAGAATTATTATCTCTCCGCCATCTCTGTTTTCGGTAATAATAATCATGTCTAACGGTGACAAGGGGATAAAACATCGCGAAGGCCCGAACGAAGGCGGCTCGACGTGAATTACTCCACGGAAGATCTTAAAGGCTCCGCGGTCGCCTTTGAAGTGGAGCTCAGCGGAAAGTTTCGTCTCTCCCTGATGGAAAACTTTCGGGTGGATCCGCGTTTTTTCCTTCGCCGAGCCTCCCTTCCGCCGGCAGCGCGCAGGGAGCCAGGACAAGGCGGGAAGAGAAGAAAAAACCAACCCGCCACGGCTGCGTCCTTCAGCTGTCCCACTGCTGGGAGGGAAGCGTGAATTCTCGGTACGCTCACAGGGATGGATGAAATAAGGGGTTGGGTTGAACCCAAGCCCCCCCTGTTCGCCCCCAGCAGATGCCCCAGATCCGCAGGAGCGTTTCAGGACCGGAATGAAGAAGGAGGAGGAGAAGACAACCTGTGGGTTTCCTCAGCAGAGGGCGGGAGGGCTGGAGGCAGAACAACAAACCAACGGGCCGGTGCGAACACTGCCCGCGTCCGCCTTCGGAGCGGGGCAGGGTTGGCAGGGATGAGGCTTTTTTGGGTAGAAAGAAGGGAAGGAAAAAAAAAGGAAGATTAGAGCCTTTCAGGGAGATGCTCTGCGTTCAAACTCCCTCCCCGAGTAAGGTTCTCCTTTTCTTCTCTTTTCATTTTCCTTCTCCCATTTACTTCTATTCAAAAGGGGGAAAAAAGCCTCCCGCTGGCTACTGCTCTCCGAAGAAACGGGTCACACGGAGGCTTCCAAAGGAGCCGTGCCAAAGCGCTCAATGCCTCGGTTCACCGGAGCCTCGCCGGCTGGCAAACGCTTCCTTTGTTTTCCCGCAAACTTTGACCGGCTGAGAAATTCCGCCTCTCCAACCCCTCCCCGAGTCACCCTGCTCCCCTTCATTCCCTCCTTTTCCAAGCCAGCTGGGCCTTGTTGCTTCCTCCCTCCTCTCCCTGCCGCTTTCTCCACTTGGGATTTATTCACAAGGAGGAAAAGCAGTTGGAAAAGATCGGGTGTGATCTCACCCCGGTGCTTTCTCAGCTCCTTTGCGCTGGGAAATCGCCGAGGGCCGCGCTGGCCCGGCCCGTGCCCCTTCAACGTTCCGCACAAAGCGTGTTGGGGCTGAACGTCCGTATTTTATTTCTCCAGGCCCATCCCTCCAGCCTGGGCGGATCAAAGGCACTTCCTACAGCCCAGAGTTGCTAGCAGAGGTAAAACCCTCTTACTGACCGCTCGCTGCAGTCTGAGGACGCGACGCATACGCCCGTAGCACGGGTCCTATAAAGACGGACGCCGGCAGCCGAGAATCAAACGGCGTCTTTGTTCCTCCACTAAGTTTTCCGCTGACGACCAAACCACATTGGCAAGAAAGCAAAAAAATCACTTGGAGAAACCCTGATTCCATCCCTAAAAGAGCTGCCTGACGGCCCTCAAGCCCGATACTTCACGGCCACCAGCGTTCCCAGCCCGACACGGAAAACTCTGGGGGATCGTACTTCATTCTGCCTCTGCCCGAGATGAGATAAACAATTTAATTTGTCGCTATCTTCTCTCACCTATTCAAATAAAACCAGCGCACGGAGTAAAAACCAGCCACGTCACCCGATTCCTCTCCCTTTGGGGATGATTTAACACCCCCCGAAACCCCCAGCGCGGAATCCGCCCGGCTCGGCGCAGCGCCGAGGTATATAAAATATTCCGAGGGAATAAAATAAGACTAATAGGAGGTTAAAAGGAATGAAAGCAATCAGGCAGCCGGCTGCTAATGAATTCAACAGCAGCAGAGCCCATTTCCAAACAATTTCCCGAATAAATGCATTTTTGAGGTGTACAAATTGGTCTGGATCGAGACGTTTGATAAACAGTTTCTGGGTAAAGACCGGGCTACGAAAGCCTTTGAGTACTTCCCGAAAAGCGAATATATTTGCACGCGGCCTCACTTTTACAGGAGGTGAAGCATTTCGTGCTCGTTTTCTCCAGTTACGAAGCAAAGAACGGTTTGGGTTGGAAGGAACCCTTCAGGATCACAGAATCCCAGCATGTCTTTGGTTGGAAGAGACCTTCAAGATCACCCAGCCCAACCTTCGACCCCAAACCGCAAGCTCACTGCTAAAACAGAGAACACTGAACTTCTTCCTAACGTCCAATCTAAATCTCTCCTCCTCTAGTTTGGATCCATTCCCTCTTGTCCTGTCACCACCCGACATCCTCAAAAGTCCCTCCCCATCTTTCTTGTAGCCCCTTTCAGATCCTGGAAGGCCACCAGAAGGTCTCCTGGGAGCCTTCTCTTCTCCAGCCTGAACAACCCCAACTCTCAGCCTGTCCTCATAGGAGAGGTGGTTAAACACCCCAGTTCCATCATCATTTTAACCGAAAATTACACTTAAACTACCCGAGGCACCATGAGAATTTCCAAAAGCCCCTCGATTGTGCTTTTTTTTGTCCCCTGTCTGGCTCTTTGATGGCTGTCCAATGTTTGACGGGTGTCTTGCAGAGCTGCCCAGGGTCATTGGTGTCTGACCTGGCAGGTTCAGCCTCAGCACAGCAGCCTAGAAGCCCCAGGGTGTGCAGGATGCTCCCAGTGCCACAGCATCACCCACACATCCCAACCCTGCTTTAAGAGCTCTGGAGAAAGAGTGGAAGAGGAGAACCGATGAAATCCGGCTCACAGTCAACAGAATCTCACCCTGCGGTGTCTGAGAGGCAAGAAAAACGACCCGTCGTATAAGAACCTCAGCAAGGTTCGTAGAAGTCTACAAACCGGAAAACGGTGGGGAAAGGAGCCCAGGAACATAATGAAATTCTAATACCGGAGCCACCACGGCGAGAAGAGCAAAGGACGTTGCTCAACACGAGAAACACGCGTCGAGCCGGCCAAATTCCGGGGCGACGCGCTACCGGGGCCGGTACCGCTCGGCGGGGCGCGGAGGGGGAGCGTAGGACGGCGCCTTCGGCAACCTTTAACTCCTAAATCCATCAGCTCTTGGAAACAAGATAGAGAGCCGCCGTTGTTTTGATAACTCCACGAGAGCCCGTAGACATTATGCTAATTCCCAGGGAGCGCTGTGAAGAATAAGGCCAGGACACCGAAGGCGGGGAGTTTATAATTGCTTTTTAATATATTTTCGGAATTCATTGTGCATGCGCTATCTGTCCCAGGGGCTGAGCCGGCAGAGGGGACAATGTCAGGTGGAATAAATAGGATCTCATAACTTTAGTCATTCGGTATTAAATAGCGCCGAGCCGCACAATAAACAGAGGGACCGGGAAGCACATGCAATAAGGAAATAATTCAAGCACCGCGCATGCAAATCTTTCCCTCTCAGATCACCCTCATTAATCACCTCCTGCTCATTTATACACTTAAAGAAGCTATAAACAAAGGCAGAGATGGTTCCTCTCATTATTAGTTTTTTTATTGAGTTAACTTCCAGAATATTTTATAATAATAGTCACGGCTGGTGATGGAGTTGCCTGCTCCAACCAGCTCATAAAGCTCCCCCTGCTCCTCCTGTCTCTTTGTGATATAGGTAGTTGCGCAGAGATTATGAAGCTTATGGAGTAAAAAGAGGGAGACGAGATGGCAGCTCTGTCATTCCTCCTGCCTTTGGCTTCTTCGGGGCTTTAGCAGGCACCTGGGCTTCCACGTTTTGCTAGCAAGACAAAGGAGCTGGGGAGAAGGGAGAGGGGAGATGGATGAAGCCTCGAATCCAAAGCCCAATGAGTTGCTCATTTGAGAAAACTCCCTGAAGCCTCTGTGCATCTCCTCGAAAACGAGGAGAAAAATTTAGAACAAAACAAACTCCCTTTTTCCCTTGGTTGAAAGACTCAGGACCACATGAGGACCGTGGCGCAGAGGTGCTGTGACCTCACAGTGATGTGGGGACAATTTTTGTACCCAGTGAACACTTTTCTGCAGCCTATGTTGCTAAAGGAAAGTATTTCTGATTTTTGGTGATGCTCTGAGGTCTGGAGCAGGAGTGTGGGGAGGAGCGGCTGAGGGAGCTGGGCTGGTTCAGCCTGGAGCAAAGGAGGCTCCGGGGAGACCTTCTGGCTCTCCACAACTCCCTGAAATTCAGCAGCTTGGAGCCAGGGAGGGTCGGGCTCTGCTCCCAAAGAACAAGCAGCAGGACAAGAGGATTCGGCCTGGAGTTGCCCCAGGGGAGGTTGAGGTTGGAGCTGGGGAGCAATTTGTTGCCCTTTGGGGTTGTGCAGGCGTGTCCCAGGCTGCCCAGGGCAGGGCTGGAGACCCCACGATCCCTGGAGGGGTTTCCAAGGCGTGGAGCTGTGGTGCTGAGGGACAGGGCTCAGGGGTGCCCTGGCAGGGATGGGACAACTTAATAATCTTGGAGGTCTCTTCCAATCCAAACAATTCTACAAGAAGGAAATACAGGCAGCCCGATCCCGCAGCAGCACCTCACAGAGCCCTCACCGTCTCCTTGCACCCACCTCTACCCCTCACAGCCCCTAAACGGCAGCCCGTACCTCCCGGCGTGCCTCAGCCTGAACCCTGCCGAGGAAGAAGACGAAGTGATCTTAACTCCATCTAACAGCAGCCTCGCTAATAAATTCCATTAGAAGCTGCTGGAAGCGGGCGACTCCGCGGCGTCAGGCGGTTGGCAGCGCCGACGTCTGTTTGAGGGAACTTATCATCTCATTAGGAAGGATAAAGCGTATTTTTTCAGTGCGGTTACACGTGGTAATGAAGCATGCAGGGAGCCACACAAGATAGATGGGCACTTTCAGCGCCGAAGCTGAAAACTTGCTTAACTTAACAGTCTATTTATTACATTTATTCCCCGGCCCGGCTAATTATCCGCCAGGTCATCCCCTGCCCTGTAATTAAAGCTACAGCACTGGGAGGACCCGGCAAGGCTGGCAATGAGGTTTAAACACCCCAGGAATAAGCTGAGGTTAAAGGCTGGGATCACACGGTGCCGCGAAGCACTTTTCCTTCCCAACGGCGCTGTTGAAAAAATGAGTTTTGTCCATTCTTGGTTGTTCTCATGGAGTTTGGTGCTATGACATTGGAACCCGGGGAAGTGGTGGGGTCACCATCCCCCGAGGGCATCAAAAAATGTGTAGATGTGGCACTTGAGGACATGGTTTAGTGGTCATAAGGTTGGGTTGAGGGTTGGACTTGATGATCTTAAAGGTCTTCTCCAAGCTTAGTGATCCTAAGATATAAGGAGACCAAAAAACGTGTAGATGCGGCACTTGAGGACATGGTTTAGTGGTCATAAGGTTGGGTTGAGGGTTGGACTTGATGATCTTAGAGGTCTTCCCCAAGCTTAATGATCCTAAGACGTAAGGAGACCACGCCACCCAAGGACACTGCATCCCCATCCGGAGCCCGATCCGGAGGACACAGGCGCATCCCGCTGCCCCTCATCCCCAAATGGGAAATTTCTGCTCAAGCTCCGGGCAAAAACCAAACCGCTGCAAACCAGTTTCTGGTGGGAACGTAGCGCCCAGCCCTACTTACTCCACTCTTAATCCATTTCTCTCAACAATCGCCGGAAAACTTTTTCTCTCCAGCGCCTCCAGAGCTGAGAGGGAGGAATGAAAAGTAAACTTAGGCGAGGACAGGGGTTTAAGCATCCCATTAAGATTAACTTATCTGCAGTAATTGACTTAACTAGGGGATTTTTAATGCTTTTCAAGGTTTTTTGGAAGACGGTTTTGCAGCAGCCAGCAGTAAAGATGCTTCTAAAAAAAAAAAACGTATATAGCACGAGAAGTCCATAGCTAAGACTTTCTAAGGCAGCGATTCCAGGGGATTTAATAAGAATGTAATTTGTATAATTAACCATTCATCACTGTCACTTTCATTAAATGAATGCCAGAAATATTACCTTCACCAGCACGACCTAACAGGATTGGAATATATTATGTGAAAAACGAACACTCAGTAGGGTGGTTTTTATTTTTTTTGTTTTGGTTTTTTTTTGTCTTTCTCTTGCTTTCCCTGCCTGGGCTCTGGCTGTCAGGAGGAGATTTGCAAGGCTGTGAAATAATTTAAAACAGTAGTAAATGAAAACGACTGAAGAAAATGTGTGGATTTTGGTAACTAACCCTCATCATTATGTATGATAGTTCGAGTCAAAATGTTGACGCTCGTCGGAAAAGCGAACGACTGGAGGAGCTCCCGTCGGCGGGGCCGCGACGCCGGGGTGGCACCTGCTGAGGTTCTGGAGGCAGGGTGGAGGTAGCTGAGAAATGGCTTTTTAGGGGGAAAAAAAAACCCTAAAAAATTGAATTTTGGTTATTTCTATTTTGGGAGTAGCGGGATGAACGCTGAGGGCGTTGGGAAAGGCAACGTTGTGAGAGCTTAGAGCGTTATTTCTCCTTCACCGCTGTTCGGCACGGACTCTTTCTCTCCAAAAACCCCCTCAATTTCTCCCAGGGAATATCACGGAAGATTCCTGGGCAGGTCTCAGAGCTTTCCCATTGATCAGCCATTAGAGGGCAACATCGCACAAACTCATCGTTCCATCCAAAAAACCCACCCAACCCCACGCCAACGGAGGCCGGGAGGAAGAGAACAGCCAAGGGAAACGATTTCCCTCGGAGGCGGGCGGGGAAGAGCTCGAGATTTTTACCTTCCGACAAGTTTAATGGGAGAAATGGGGAGGAACCAGGAAAGCAAAGTTGGCTGTGGGTTTTTGTTGTTTTTTTTGGTTTTTTTTCCCTCCTTTCCTTTGGGTTTCGGCGCCTTCGTCTCGTTTGAAATGCAAACGAAGGTTCTGCGAGAACGTTCCTTTAACGGGTCTTGGTGGCTGTGATCAGAAGGAAGAGGAAGGAAGCGGTGGAGGAGCAGCTAGACAGACAGATGGGATGCTGGAGAGATGAAAGGATGTTTGCGGACCAAGAAACCGAACGTTTCGAGACGCTTTTTTTGGGATAAATTCCCCATCAAGGCGCAGAGGAGGCTTCAGCTTCATCCTCATTAAGAAGAAGCAACGCAAATAAACACCAGTGGGATTTCAAAAAGGTGAAACCCCAACACAGCTACATCCTCCTCCTCCTAAGGGCGGCGGCGAAGGGCTGCAAATCCCACCTCGTGAAAATTCTCAGGAAAACACAAAACTGCTCTTTTTTTCTGGGCTCGTTTTTAAGGTTTGGCTCCTGTGGCCCTCCCCACAGAGGTGACACGGAGACCCTGGGACTCCCCGGGAGCAAAGTGTTCCCTCCGTGTCCCTGAGAGGCTGTGGCTATTTTTTCAAGGCAATCTCGTTTGGTTTTGGGTTTGTTTTTTTTCCCCTCATTTGCAAAAACAGCGTCTTGCTGCTCTCTGGCTTCAAAATCCCGAACGCATCAACATTTCCAGTCAAAATGTCAATTCAAAACAACCGTTTCCCTTTAATTTCCTGATAAAATGTCACTGCTGCCAGGTTATTTTTGGTTGGGCTGGGGGAAGAGAGAGAAGGCTCCGGAAAAGCACGGGCTCTGAAGTTAAAAACCAAGAAGTTCAGGTGAGGGGGCTCTTTTTCCTACTTTATTTCTACAGGTGGGTCGGAGACAAAGCCCCTCATTCCAAACCCCTTTAGATTTCCCACAGCAAGAGCAAAAATCATCCCGCCAAAGGGTGTCCTGAGCCTAAGATTCTTCCGCTTCAAATTTCTCCTGGGGCAAATGTGGGGCTTCCAGCTGTGGAAACAGCTTCACCTTGTCCCACCCCGAAGCACTATCTTGGACTTTCTCCCCCCAAACCACAACGGGGCACCTTTGTCACTTCCCCAACACCTCCTGTGGTGTCTGCACAGCTCCCCACCCAGCTTTCTGAGCCCTCCACCACCTCGTTTGCCAGCAGCACCGTAGACCCAGCCAAGGCTTTGAAGGCCAAGTCTACAAAGAGCTCCTACTCAAGAGGCGGCACCAGCCTGAGGCAGAAAGGCGGGTCCAACGTGTTTCACACGGTGAGCTTGGGTTAGAGGTTACCTCACCCACCCCTGTGCTGCCCCATCAGCACCTCCAGAAGATCCCAGGGCGCACGTCCTCACTAGAATCACTTGACATCGCCCAAGGCCTTGCAGAGCCAGGCAGGGAGCTCGTCCTGCTGTCTCATCTCCCACCTGCAGCAATGACCACGAGGCCCGTTCCGGCACCATCAAAATTCACAGAATTACAGAGTTGCTATGGTTAGGAGACCCCTGGAATCCCAGCGCTGCCCCATCCCTGCCAGGGCACCCCTGAGCCCTGTCCCTCAGCACCACAGCTCCACCCCTTGGAAACTCCTCCAGGGAGCAGGGGGACTCCAGCCCTGCCCTGGGCAGCCTGGCACACGCCTGCACAACCCCAAAGGGCAACAAATTGCTCCTCAGCTCCAACCTCAACCTCCCCTGGGGAAACTGGAGGCCAATTTCTCTCGTCCTATCGCTTGTTACTACCCCCAGCGCTCGTTACTACTCTGGTCCTGCAGGGAGGATCTCCCCAGAGCCCTGGGAGCAGAGGAGCAGGATCCCCCCCTGGCCCATCGGAAGAGGACGGGGAGGATGGAGATGTTTGGGAGGCTGAGCCCCTGCTGGAGGTGCCCTTTTCTTTGAGTTCTCTCTCTCTCTCCACGTACTAACAGGACAGAAAGGAGTCCCCAGGCTTTTTCACCTCCGAGCCCGGCTGGGTTTGAAGCAAAGCATTTTGCTTTTGAAGGATAGCAAGAGGGCAAAGAGCCACCCCTACCACATATAAACCATACATAAAACCCCCAAGCCAGGCCTGGGTGTCAAACGTGGTTTTCCTTCAAAAGCTGCTCCCGTCCCGACGCTCCCGATGAGTTTGGTGTCATCGCGGAAAGTTTTCACCCAATTTATCTCCGAGGGAAAGAAAAAGCTGACACAGGACTTTGTGAATCATCAGAGTGCTCTGTTTGCAGATATATATATATATTTTTTTTTTTTTTCCCTAATTCAGAAACTCCCCCAAACGGCCAGTGGCAATGTTTTCAAAACGAAGCGACTGTAACGTGAAAAAAAAAAAACAACTGTGGAAAAATAATCCTCAAAGCTGAACTGGAATGTGCTAAGTTGTTTTCTTGGTTTTTTTTTGAAAAAAAGAGGTGTGAGCCATTCAAAAAAAAATTCTTATTTTAACTCCTCAGCTCATCAAATACCAAGAGGAAAAGTCTGATCAACAGGAAAATGATGATTTGGGTTGAAATTGGGTTGCAATTAGTCATTCCCTTTGCCTTGGGAGCCGCCTGTCTTCCCTGCTCCCAGCAAACGCGCTTGAAAATGTCCCCAGTGAGCAGGAGAAACCCAGAAATCACCAAACCTCACCCCAAATCCGCTTCCCAAGGGCTGATTTTCCTGAGGATGGGCATCCACCCCCCTTCCCGTGGGGAACGCTGGCGAGGTGGGACCTTACAGATCACTTCATTCCCAATCAGCCTGCCGAGGGTCGATTTCCCAGGGGACGCACCCCTGGATACCCCCACCCACGCCGCGGGGAGGGAGCTCTCTCCCCGGCACCTTTCCCTCTTCCGAAGCGCCCGACCCGCCGCCGTCATTTGGGCGAACGGCCGCGGCCGGGAAGAGCGTCGCGGGCCGAACAGCTCCTCGGCGCAGCGCGGATGGGAGGGAGAGGGTAATCTTCTGGAAAAGCCTCTAATTGTCTGCCCACACTAATAATTTCAGCCAGAGCTTCCTCATCCCCCCCCCCCCCTCCTCCATCTCCATCTCCATCTCCCCGCGCAGCCCTCCCCGTGTATAATTACGCCGCTCCATCTGTCTATCAGCAGGTTTTTTACGGCTCCTTATGGCAGCCGGGTTCTCATCCTCGCAGCCAGACGAGGGGTTTTGAGGGAGGGGGGGGGAAGG
>VWZK01021331.1:0-47000 GCA_013396935.1 Baryphthengus martii | reverse complement strand
TATATATATATATATTTATTTTTTTTTAAATTATCCAGTAGTTTTTCATGGTCTGATACTATTTTATGTACACAAACATACTGGAAAGTACTGAGGAAGAGTTCTGACAGCAGGACTACTGATTTCATAACCCCTTCAGCAGGGATATGAGTCATCTGTGCAAGTTGATGGGAGCACTTTGGTGAAGATACCCATTGTAATCGAGGCTGCAGGATGGGTTGGGAGGGATGTGTCAGCCCAGCACTACTAAATTCACTTCAAAAGTGGACACAACTTAAAACATCCTTGTGAAGCTCTGTAATTTCAGTGACCACAGCAGCATCAGGCTTGGACAGGAGAGCCAGAACCCACTGAAACCAATGAAGAGACTCTAGTGAGTGTCAGATCTAGTCCAAGGAGGATAGTTCTGTCTGCACAAATTAGCCAGGGCTGGGTGATGAGAGTTTTGTGGACCTGTGGAGCCAAAAGGACTCTCTCTCCATACCTACGTGTGCAGATCCAATTGCAAAACAGTCCTTTTTGTTGGTTTGGATGCCAAAACTGCCAAATAGCATTAGCAGGTCCAAATTCTCTACGTACTTTTTCTCCACTACTTCTTTCTTTAAAAGGAAACTGTTTAATTGAGGACAAATGTTGACTGAATGTAATTTGCAGTGCAGTGTATTTTTAAGCATTCTTTCCTGAAAAACTTTTCTCTCTCATACACAGAAATATATTTTTGTGTGAAGTTTTTCTAAACATTATTGTTAGACATTACTTTTAGTATTCACATGGAATAGGAAACTGCTGGGAGAAAAGTTAACCTGTGAATGATTCAAGTACCTTGATTTCTTTGCTTGGACTGATATCTGATTTGATTTTTCTCCTGCTATTTGTTTCCTAGTGGAATGGAGCTCTTCTGAAGACTTTTCTCCTTTGGCTGGTGAAATAATTATGGATAATCTTCAGTCTTTGAGGTGCACCATCACGGGTCTCAGAACAGTAAGTGCCAAGTGACTCATTTAGCTCTTGATGGCCGCTGCTGCCCCAGTGATACAGAGACACTGATGATTTGCATCCGTGCCTGTTCGTAATAACTGCAGAGTGCCTTTTTTACAGCAACAAGTTCCAGTCATTAAGCATAATATGTTTGGTATCAATAATCCAAAAGTCACAAAGGAATAGACAGACAGCATGAACTGTTTTATAAGTTGTCAAGTTTAGGGGAGATCAGAAAAGACTGGAGTGAAAGCTGCTGTTTTCTGGATCACAGAATAATGTGAGTGCAGATCAAAGGCTCATGAAAGATCTAGTCCTGACTCTGATGACCAATAGATAAAATAACTGTTCTTTCTCTTCTGCTTCTTCCAGGAACACTGACATTGATGGCAGTCACTTTCATTTTTGTTAGTTATTTTCATATAAATGTTTTACACTGATAAGAACCAGGTCAGCGATGGAGAAGTCATATGGATTCTTAAGCAGAATAATTTTGATCATGTGTCTGAAAGTCTTTCTCCTACAGGCTTGAATTGCCTGAACAGATCATTTGTGCAAACTTGAGGAAAATAAAGCTTGCTCAAAATACACTTATTCTAATGAAAACATTATCAGAGGTGCCCAATCAATCATCCACTGAGTTGAAGCCTTTCCACTGAATTTACTACATACTGAATTAGGCCTACAAAATTATAGTAGGGGTAGGTATGCTTGTGACCCTTGGCCAGTGCCCTGAAATATGAGCTTTCTAAATGAGAGAATTAACTTTAAAGAGTAAGCAATGGGCACAACATAAAATCCTCCACATAGAATAGAAAAAAATACTCTTTTTTTTTCTTCCTAGCATTTAATTTGAAGAAGTGTTTGATTTGAAGCACACTGTCTTCCAAGGAGCTGAGCCACAATATGCATTTACTCTGTTTCTCATTTTCTAACAAAATAGACTAACTGTTCATAAGTTAAAATCCAGCAAGCTTGCACAGTCACTTCCATAGGCACATGTTAAGAACAGTGCTTACTGTGTGTTTGTCTATACTCTCTAAAGTATATAACATGTTTAAATTAGATTTTCAGAATTGCTTTCCATTGGCCTATATTTATGTATCAAAAGCAGTGATAATGGTCTGACTGATTTCGGTGACAGTCAACCAAAGCTTCTTCCATTGCTGTGCTGGTAGAGACTCTGCTAAATGCAACAGGACAAAGGGGAGTCCCTTCTCCTGAAGTCTGATTGTAAGAGTTCCCAGGGTTCAGATTTGGTAGAGGAGGTTGCAGTTTGTCAGTTGGAGTTGGTGTGTTCTGCTAACCCTCATCAGATCACCTGTCCTGAACTCTTTGTACCATGTTTCAGTCTGTCATGGTGCATCAGTTGATGCTGCTGAAAGCTATTTCAGTTTTTCAAAGCAAACGTCTTTGGAAGGGACTGCTTTCTAATTATTACAGCCAAAATTTTGAGTCACGAGATAGTTTTGACTCCAGTTGTTTCCATTTGCAGGGCCAGAGGTATTATGTCCGCATTTCAGCATACAATATGAGAGGATGGGGACCTCCGCGCAAATCTACTCCTGAATGCGCTTCTCCTTCAAGTAGGTTGAGTTTGTCTATCCTCCAAGCTTGATGGGTGATGTCGCTTTGTCTTCCCTGCCTATTGCTTGTCCACTGCTATTAACCTTCTGAAATTGGACAATATGTGCCAGGTCCAAAACTTTGGGACGTAAGGGAAGTTTTCCTGAAGATTTCAGTGGATCAAGACAAAAACTATGCAGAGAATTAAGTTCATGTCCCATGAACTTAAGCCCAGGGATCCTGGGCTTCAGAGTGGCACAAAGTCCAAGGCTCGCTGGCAGTAGGGCCATGTCGTTGTGTGCGGCTGCTCAGAACTCGGTGAAGTCCCTGTACCCTCCATGGGAGTGCTACTGAAGTGCCTGGGACAATCACCGGGGGGGTCTGTCTCTGAAAGGCAGCCAAGGTAACAAAGGGAGTCGTTTGGATTTCCCTGGGCATCACTCATATCAATCGAGCATCCCATACGTATGGGCTTTTTTTGTGAGTTTATGGCAAAGAGAAATGTTTCTTCCAGGCTGTATATGTATGTTTTCTTTGCTGATGAATACAGAAGCACAAGGCAGACTCAGCTGGGTGTATACAGATAGCTGGCAAGAATGTGGTATTTTCATTAAGTATCCTTAGTGACATACGCTTTAGAGCAAGACCGTCAGAGACTAAATGTAAGTTCTTTCATTAAGTAATACTACCATCAGAATTTTAGCTTAAAAGACAAGATGCTATTTACCACTGCAGTTACTGGGGGCAGAACTTCTTTATTCACATGACTGCCTTCACCACTGGCTTTGCAAACTAGCAGATTTGTGCTTGGCAAGAAGGCAGCAATCTGAAATTACACCAGTGTTGCATAACAAAATATGGCCCTAAGCTAAAAATTAAATGGGAATATATTAATACTCTACAAAGTTGTCTGTAATGGCAGCCAGAAGACTATGTAAGGGAAATGAAAGCTTCAGGGCTTAATCCTGATCCATTCCAATCCCAGAGCATCAAATATTAGCAATATGCTTGGAGCTGCATCTGTGTAGCATGACAGTGAATGCTTGCCACTGTCCTCCTGTGCATGTTTCCCACACGTACAAAGTAGCAGCCTGCAAAGTGGTGGCCAGTGTTGTGCAGCTGGTCTGTGAAACCCTAGTAGGTAGAAACATTTCTAGGCTCGCTCATTAACATATGAGTGATGGACAATGAGGGAAGCTGGTCTAATTTCCATGTCATTTTTAAGACAGTAAGAAATCTGGAGGCTCGGAAAGTTTGGAAACCACTGGGACAGAGAAATCATGAGGTTGTTTGAAACTCTACCAGTTTGTTGACAACCAAAGCACTTTGAGATTGGTGAGTTCCAGTTGGTTCCTCTTAGCTGCTCACAGGAGATCTAAGAACTCGCCTCTTCACACAGCGCTCTAAATGCAGCTGGCCCTTGATCCCCGCAATCACATAAAGCCTCCAGAACAGCCCCTCTGCAGCTGTTACAACTGCCCACCAGCTATCAGGATAGCAAATGTCTTCTCTTTCCACCCTTTCATGGGGCTTACTCTGGCTGCTGTACTAAATGGCAGCAAATACGTATTTATATCCCTGGCACGGTGAGCCCGTTGGAAGGAATGTTTGACTCCAAACTCGCACGAGGAACTAGATCTGTATATTTAGTGAGTGAGCAAATTGTTTGTTGGTGGCTGTGAATACACACATGGCTTCTATGGCAGCAAGATGGAAGCACGCCTCCCTTGCAGACAGATTTCTTAATACCTTGATCCACTGTTACTTTGAGTCAGGAAAACTGGTGCGATACATTTTTTCATTATAATGAAGTATGAAAATACTCAAGTCTGGAATGAAAAAGCTCCTCTCTGATACACACAGTTTCATCCTCCCTATTTGTGATGAGATTGTTTATTTTTTAAAATCAAGATTGAGACTGTAGCTAGCAGCAAATGAGTGAAAGCAAAGTCTTTTGTAGGTTGAGGGTATGTGGGACAGAAACCGCAGCTTCTTGCCTCACGAGTGCAGTGCTGAGCAGACCGTAGATTCTACAGCAGGAATTGCCAGCGTTTGTTCAGGCCTCTGCTGGGAGCAGATTTTAAGAAGTGATTTTACTCAAGAGCATGTTTCTCTGGCTACAGAGCTAGCTCTGGATGTAGGAAGATGTTCATTCTCTGCTTTGCAATTGGTTTCCTGTATAAGAGTCATTTAGCCTCCTGGTATCTCAACAAAATGCCGAAAGAGCAAGAGCGTGATCTTAGTGGGATACAGGAGTGTCAGTACGGTACAGGCTGAGAGCAGCTTGGACATTACGGCAACAGAGGCCATTTACCTACAGAAAAGAAATAGCCATTGTCTTGTCAATCGCTACAGGAGCTTCTGGGAGCTGATTGTGAGCTCTTTGATACTAATCATGATGATTAATCACTTAGCTGGCACAAGGCAAAGGAAGCTTCCTGTAAAAGTAGCAACAGCGGACTAAAAAACAAGTGCCGTTTTTTCCTGCGTGCCCAGATGTAAAACTCCTCTAAAGCCAAGAAGGATCAGAGGTAAAAAAATATTTTAAAACTTTCTCCTGCACCTTTGTGTTTCATTTCTGTTTATTTCCTTTGTTTAATAGACTGGAAAGACTGCAGTGGAAGAGAACCTCGGCACAGGGGACACACTGAGGCCCTGGAACGTCTCCTTCAGCAGGTTCGAGCAGCTCATCAGCATTATAATTGCAGAGGTAAGGATAAATATCTATGTGGTAGGGCACCAGCTGAAGCCTCTCTGGCGCCTGTAATTTTAGCAGTTTTCTAACTAGGTCATACCTTCTCATTCATCAGGAAAAGAAAGATATTAATATTGACCCATCTGGAATCACTTTAGCTCACTATCTTGCTCTTAACCCTTGAAATTAGCTGGATGAAAACATCTGAAAGCTAGAATGCACACAAGCACAGACACACCCGTTCTCTCTGTACTCTATACACCTATTGATTTGGTTTTTTCCCTACAAATTAGTTTCACACGGGATTCCACTACAATATTTCAAGGCTCTTGCTTTTATTTTTTTCATATAAAGAAATACTTCAGAGAGTTAACAACTGTTTTGGATCAAAAGAGGGGACTTGGCTGCCTCCGAATGGAAGACACTAAGTACTCTAGTAGATGCAATGCCAATCTGTAATGAAAAATACTTGCACAGTGCAGTGGGAAGATAAGATTGCTACATTTTCAAATAGAATGGATCAAAACTAGGAGAGAGTTCGAAACTCAGCCAGCTCTTTGCTCTTCATTCATGAGAAACAGACTGTGCCTTTAATAGCTCAAGAGCCAAAGCAACAGCTTGGCATTCTTTTAAAAGCATATATAAAAACTCCTGTTCTATACGGGTTGTTGAAAAGTACTATTTATTTTCTTAAAATAAACTTCTAACTGGAATAATGCTTCATTGCAAAGGAACTTATTTTAAACTGAGGAGCTGAACTACCATGAAGTTTTCATTTTTTCTTCACCTAGTATGACTGTTATGGCAAGCTGCATCAATTGATTTAAAACCATAGAAATACTTAGGACTAAAATGATCCAGCTGAAATGGAAAGATGCAGCCTTTGCTCTTTACGTGTAAATAAGTCACTATCACGATGATCCACAGTGTGCCACAACCCACTGTAACCATGGCAACTAAAACTACTCAGCTATGTTGCTTGGAAAAGGAAAGGAGATACTGCAAAAACTGTTGTTTCTCTAATTAAAATTCATACAAGCATTATCACTTGCAGGTGGTCTTGGTGCCGAAAGCACAACTGATGTATTCTAGCTCTTATGCAGCTTTTTCATGCTATTAAAGCAGCCTTTTTTCCATGGTACAGTTTTCCCTTTCTGAAGTTAGTGCATATCTCAGGTCTTTCAGGCCACCTTCCCAGTCAACAGGGAAGAAGTGATGGAACATCTGAAAATATTCTTAGTATAAATTGTTTTACTGACATACCAGCCCAGAACAGAAGCAGTTATAAACAACATGCAGAAAATCCCTCCTTTTGAGAATCTGACACCAGTGCCTGGTTCTTATAAAATTCCACTGCTCCAGAAATTAACCCCAGTCTCAAAGCAAAGCAGACAATTCTGTGGGTGATCTCCTAACTCCTTTTCCTTAAATAATAAATAACAACAATGTCAAAAATGTGTTTAGCTCAGAACGCTTTCTTGCGTGTCTGAAAGAGGATGTGGGAGCTTACATGTGGCCGTTCTACACTGTGGAGTCAGTTTGACCAACACCCTTGCCTCCAACCAAATAAAAATCTCATAATTGCTTGTAATGCCAGCATTACACAGTAGTATATTTTGGATAAATCAGGACTCTTACATAACAGGAGAGCCTTTGGAGCTTTCCTTAAGCATATGACTTCTGTATCCGCAACTTGGTTAATAATCAAGACAGAGTGCAGGAGAACTAAGAATTGTGACATCACTTTGACTCTGCAATTTGATTCTGGTATTTATCAACCTCAGTGAAACTGAAGGAGCGTGATCAAGGATCTGAGATAAGCTACTGTACAAGGCTGAAAACCCCAAATAATGTCATTCACTTCATATAACACAGAGGCCTGAGCTAGGCTCTTAATTAATGTAAATTAGCATGATTCAGCTGACGTGGAGCAGCAGGGATATGCTGTTACACATAAGCTGAGGACCCACCCAAGGCTTTACCTTTACCGTGCTTCTCTTCACCACACTCTACTTTGATTCTGCACTAATACCACAACCTCTGGTTTCCTCATTTGTTTTAGAGATGTCAGTAAATAGCAGGACATTCTTTGTAGAGTATCCTTGAATCTACTTACAGTGACTGATTTACTGTAGCTTACAAATGACAGCAGAACCAAACTCTGCATGAATTAAAGCTAGGCAAAGATAGAGACAAGGCTCAATCCTGGGGACCTGGCACCCTGGCCTTTCATCAGGCGATTCCTCTGTGGGAAGGGAAGTGGAGGATGAGTGCAAGGGAGATAGAAAAAAACTGAGGATAATCGATCTTCCTCAGCTAGCATAGGCAAAAGCCTCACAATACAGAGGAGCTAGAAGAGCGAGGCCATGTGCTAGTGCTCCAGTGGGATCTGGGAGGGTTAAATTGCCCAGATTCCAGGCAGATCTCTTGCCCAAGTCTGTTCATTCAGGCTTTGCACTGCAGCCTGCCTTTTGCCCTATGCTTTGCATGGCAAGGGCCGAAGAAAACAAGCTTACCA
Organism: Baryphthengus martii; assembly: GCA_013396935.1. Lineage (NCBI taxonomy): Eukaryota > Metazoa > Chordata > Aves > Coraciiformes > Momotidae > Baryphthengus > Baryphthengus martii. Next base: position 39,243 of record VWZK01021331.1, on the reverse strand, counting down.
AAATACCAGGAAGAATACATTGGAATGTACAGTGAGTTTAAGAGCTTTTGGAATTAGATCAGCTGTTGCTTTTGAACCTGCTCTGTGATATGATGAAATCTCCTAGGGAATTACTTAGGAAGCTTTGCTTTCATATGTTTAATCTTCTGGAAAACCCTGATGATTACAAACAACAGTCATCCATTTGTCTTCATAATACCATGCTACAGACTATCATAACTGAGTTACTACAACTGTATGTCCTGGCAACACTTCAAATGTATTTTTTAAGTATTTTTTTCTTGTAGATCATTCTTTCTAAACAATACTGAATGGATTAAGTAATTGTGCTATGCTTCGTTAGGAAAGGAACCCGACTCTTTGGTAAAATGCTTACCAGATATTTTGTTTCTGAAATTTAGTTGAAATGTACTTTACTAGACAGGTCAGAGTTGAAATAAAAATGTTATAATTGTAATTTGATTCACAAGCGGAGCTCGTAGTTTTATTGCATTTAACGAAGAGAAGGATCTCTGATTCCACAGGATGTTTAAAGTGTTTAGATTAAAATTAATATTAGAATATACAAAAGCAGCTTTGAGAACCAAGCCATGGAGTGAGAAGTTCAGGTAGGGAATTTAAGAAGTTACAAATTTCAGCTGTTCACCCTGACTCTGTAATCCAAAATATACCACACAGTAATATGATTGCCATGCCAACAACTTCTTCAGGAGATACAAAATTTTCTTTTGAAAGACATCTCACCTTGAGGTGAGGTAATACACAATCTATCACGGTCTCAAGCTATTGGGGTGTTTGGAACTACTTCTGCCTTAACTTCTCCCTGGAATTAGATCTCCGTGAACATTATCCCAGAGTCAGTTGTCTGCATTGCTAAAAATGTGCAGCTTTAAATTGAGTTTGAATTCATCTGGAAGTTTCCAGCTATTTGATGTATTTTCATAAGATTACACAATTAGTGAAAACTCTAAATCCTATTTTATGCTCTCAACTAGGATTTCAGTGAGATCTAGCTCATCTTGTGCTAATTTGCTTCCTTGTTCAGGGTCACCTTAAATTATATTTAGCTGTTCCACAAGCTGTCTGATTTGTGGGGCTAAGATCTCAGATAATTTTCCACTGAGGTAATTCCATTTATTTCACATCTGCCCCACTTGAGGAGAGGCACCCGCTTGTCTAGTGATAGGACAAAGAATTCCAGATGATCTTCTCCTCAGAGAAATGGCACGGCATAACAGACATTCCTCTAGAGCAGAGACCCCAGATGCACACTAGCAGCCTCAGTATGCAACTTTGTTCTTACTCTTCCACGAGCAACTTATGTTGCTTTTAATTATCTGTTGTGATTAAGTGAATTGCAAAGAAATTTATATATCCTACCTGAGAAGAGAAAAATGGTTAATGTTATAAATATACCTTCGTAGTTAATTGTCTATTTCAATCCAGGTTTGAATGCTTCTGATCTAGATCTAATCACTGGAAATTCTCTAATTTCAGCCAGTATTTGTTCACTCCTGATCTTCTATTAAGAGAGCTCACAGCTCTATTGTTATATCATTTATCAATATAAACTTCTTTTGTTGTTACTGCTGCTTTTCTATAAAGGTTACTCTATGTTATTTATTAGTTAATTAAGTAACAGATAAAGTTCCATTTCCTGTAGATCCAAATTATCCTCTAATCTCAGCTCCATGGTTTTTTGGCTTCTAGACACACTATACTGTAAAACAAAAGCAAATAGCAACGTAGGAGAGTTTACAGTCTCCATCTAGTTTTACATTATTTCTTTTGCTGTTGGCTTCTGCAAAGCTGTGGACTAAACCCAAACCACTGAACAGCCCAATAACATATATTTCACTTGTAATCTGCCCTCTTATTTTAATATGGCAATCTCTGGGTGTTTTATACTGAATTATGTTGCATTGCCTTCAGCAATTTCCTCCTCCATTCCCTCTATCCTTATTATAGAAGAAAATAAAAATTGCATAATTAGAATGAAATTTATTTTCTTAAATTGATCTTAACCTTGGAAGGAGGAAACAGTAAGACAGGCATTTTCATGTAGCATTTGGTTTACATTACTGTGATATACTGGAAAAAATTCACAGTGAAATAAAAATTATCTGAGGAAATATGGATAGAAAAACAAATTATATTTTTTTACAAGGAAAAGCAAACAAAGATCAGTTGCATCAAAGGAGCAGCCATGGACTTGGATGAGTCTGTTGAAATTAGACTGAAGAGTGCATTGAAGAATATGTCATGAAGAACAAGTTTGCACTGGAAAGACAATAGATTTGATGATCTAATAAGTCTCATACATCTGAATTGTATGATTTCACTGCCAATAGAACCTTGTTCTCTTTGTACTCGCTGTTCAGCAGAATGGTAATTACTGCTAACGATGTGTCTTCTTTCCGTGGTTTTCAATGTACAAATTATGGTGCAAATTTATTCATCATTTAAAAATACATCGAGCACTTCCACAGATGGGGTTTTGACAATAGCAAATTTAGATGTTCTTTAAACATTCAAACTTAGAACTCACTAGGGAGACACAGATAGACACCTCCTACTCTGCATTGGAGGTGAGTGGGAAATAAGTTACTCTGAAAACACCTAAGCAGACTGATCAGCAGCTTTCAGCAAATAGTTTTTCATGAGTCAGATTTTTTCCCCACGGGAGAAGGATGTCCCTCAAAAAGTTTCACATTTGTCCGGATAGGCATCCATGCTTCATCCAAATAAAACAACCGGATCCTGGAAAACTGAGATGTACTTTCACAGTGACGTTTTCCTTTTCATCTTTCTTTTCAGGTCACAATTAATATCTGAAGAATTAATTCCTTTTTTAAAATTCAGTGTTTCTGCTGTTTCTCTTACAACAGCATTAAACAGGAGGGACAGCGCAAAAGACAAAAAAACCCCAAGCAAACCAATTTCAGTGCCCGTTCCTTTTAACTCCTTATGTGGACAACAATAACTGACAAGGCCTTATATATTATAGAATCCTGCATGTTCCTGACTGCCACCTATTGGCATGCCCTCTAAAATCTGCTTGCAGGTACACAGGTGGCCAGAGCTGTTTCACACAGCCTCTGAGTTTCAGTTCCCGCTGGAAGATCTTCCTTTGGTTTACAAGGAACCTCAGGCTATGCATGACTGAAGGAAAGACATTAAGTTATGTTCATGAAAGTGAAAAACAATACAATGTATAAAAATTCAACTACATTTTTTTAGAATATTGGGCAAATATTTGAATTTATAAAATTCTTCTATTGAGAGAGTCTGTCCAGAGATCCTCACAGGCACACAGGAGGTCGCAGCTTTGATGGGAAGTGAACAAATGAGTTAAATGCTGCTGCTTTGGATTCCAGATTAGTAGGGAGCAAATGTAACTGTGAAAGCTCTGAAGCAATGCAGGTGGATGGAAGTACTTGTGATGGGGAAAAAAAATCAAAAAAAAAAGCACACGCCTTTAATGTGATGCCAAGGAAGATGTGGCTCAATCTAGTTGTTTCCTTAAAGCTTTTACTGAGGTTAGACCGGTGATGCTGTCATGTTAGTGATTGCCGCGATTATTCCGTTCTTAGAAGCTTAAGCTATATATGGACGGAAAGCGAGGAATTACACCACCTTAAAATGTTGACTGATGCTCCAACTATCTTCTTGGATTTTTGAGACCACTTGCAAAATTCATATCCATTATGAATATTAAGAGCTTGTAATACAGGTTCTAGCTATACTTTTTGCCTAGGAGCAAAATATTTTTACCAAGTCTGTTTGCTGCAGGTAAGGAATTTGTTTGCCATTGTATATCACTAAGGTAATGAAAATAGAAGCAAGATATTGTATGTGCTCATGTTTCTAAACATTGTCTTTTGAAAGGAGTATAGTGGGCAGTGACTGAAATTTAGTATTGTGGTTCAAGAGGCAAAGGTTCTTTATGAGATGCTAACTGAGCTGAGCTTAGTTTGCTTTTTATTTTCCATTTTAGAAAGTTCTAAATTACAGAATGCTGGTCGCAAGCAATCGGTTTCCAGAAGCCTGAAGCACCTTTTCCATTCATCAGCCAAGTTTGTGAAGACTCTGAAACGGTTTGTCATTCATTTTACCTCCTGAACATTTTGAATTTTAGCTGGCCCTCTTATGCGATTGTGAAAAGCACCTTCAAAATCCGCATAAGGATTCCACCACCAATGAAACAGCAGTCAATTCTAATAAACCTGATAGAATTACATACATGTAATACTGCTGCAACTGGTAGGAAAATAATGCTCCAGTTCCTACTGAAATCAATAGAATCTTTTCATTGTTACTGCTGGAAATGGATTCAAAATGTAAGAGAGAGAAATACTCTGTGCAAACGCAAAGTGCAGTTACTGAGGGGTTTTGGAAGTATTGCCTCTGTTGCTGCTCAGTAATGAAACCACAGTATTTAATTCATTCATAATATAAAATGCAGAGCTCAGATAACATGTTTTAATAGTTCATTGGCAGCAAGCAACACATCTTGAATTCTCCAACATCTTTAGCTAAGTTTGCAACCCAGTGCGACCCAAACAGCTCTCAGCCTTGATAATTTGTTTTAGTAAATGGATGTTGCTTATGCTGGCTGATTTCTTCTTTCATTGGCAGAAATATTCAGTTTACTTTTTCTTCTTTGTATTTTGATAAGCGTTTGATTCTTCCAGAAGAGCTCTCCAGAGTCTTTAAACTCCCTAAGGCAGCTACTTAATGTATGTAACTAATTGCAAGGGTAAATATTGAAAGGAACGATCTCTATAAACATTTTTGCAGATATACTGGCCAAATTACACTCAATTACACAAATGTAAATCCATAATAACCCACCTGATTTCAACTGAGTTACTTCAGATTTACTCTGAAGTAAATGAGGGCAGAACTAAGCCCATCAATGATAAAAACTTTTAGTAAAATTTCTGATTTCTACAGGGCATAAAGCTTCCATTGTGTACTGTTCACTTTGTGAGAAATCATGCACAGATTCATAATTTCTTAGATTCCTGTAGTTTCACATCATCTGAAGTGATAAGCTTCCCAAATATTTTTCGGATTTCATTGGCTGAAGTTGCATGATCTATATAACACAGAAGTTAAGACCAGATGATTTTCTCCTCAGAACTTAACATCTCTGATTCTTTGACTAACATTTGGCATGGATGTGACTCGACACGGAAGGTGTTTTACAATGTTTCCTTCTTTCTTTAGGGGACTCTACTTATCTGTTATATTTTTTTACAAAGACAATTTATTAGTAACCAATGAAGATCAAATCCCAATTGTGGAAATTGATGACTCTCACAGTAGTTCAGTTATGCAGGATTTCCTGTGGTTCACAAAGGTAACGGGAGCCTGATTTCATATATTGCTTCTATAAATTCATTGCTAGCAATGCATAGGCCTTAGTTCATCATTCTGAATATATGAAATGATGTCATAAAAAAGCTAAATGATAAAGTTCTTTATTTTTCACTCATGTTAAAATGCAATTTTCCCAAAACATTTATATGGATTAAATTCTGACTGGGTCGTGGGCAGTGGCACAATTCATTCTTTTAAATGTATGATCCTACATAAGTGATCGCTACTCGAGTACTAAAAGGTTTTATGAATATGTAGAGGAAGACCTTAAAGAAATAACTAGAAGTTTTCAAGTTGGTATTATGGTTTTGCCATCATTCAAGGTATCTTCACACTACTTTTTGTGCCCCAAAGATCAGTAGTCAAAAAACTAATTGAAATAGGTGCATGATGTTTACAGAACAACTTCTGTGTCTGATTCAGTATCTGTTTCATGTTTATCTAGGCAACTCATTGCCATCCACAGAAAATGAGCAATATCTACTGATTTTTTTCAAGTCCAAAAGGCTTTTAGTTTCATATCTGCTTTTGTAAATGCTAAGAACAAAAACTGATTAAACTGGATATATTTTTTTCAGTTGTCTTGCATGTGGGATGATATCAGATGGCTAAGGCAGAATATGTCTGTGTCTGTGTCCTCATCAACTGCACTTCAAGCCAGGCAGAAGATGCTTTCAGCAGCAGCACAGCTACAGGTTGGTTGCATTGCACATTTCCAGCTATTAACTTTGTGACTTACTGATCTCAGAGGGACAGTACTGCCAGCTGTCCTATGGTTCACCACTCCCCATGGGCCTGTTCTTTGGAACAGCGTTACAACCGACAACACAATGAGCCACTGAGCCTCTCTTGCGAGCTGGGAGGAAGGAGCTGTGTTAAAAGTGAAGAGTTGCAAAAAGAAAGGAAAGAAACAATAGTGGTGGGCAAAGAAGCAAACAGACATGAACTGGTAAATAGTGACCACAGATAAGCCTGGGGGTTTGCAGATTGGGAATTCGAGTTATAATCGTAATATTTGCTGCTCAAAGGCCTCTTAGAAGGCCTATTCATTATTAGTTAGTAATATATTAATGAAGCATTTAAACTCTGAGAAAGATTTAGCACTCCCATGTGCAGTAGGTAGATTCTGTTCCTGACAGGAAGAAGTAGGCTGCTGAAGTTGCCAGAACAGTACTCTTGATTCAGTTTCTAGGGCAGAACTCCACTGTCTGACAAACAGGATGGCTCTGCTGGTGTAAATTATCAGCAGGGAAATAAAAATGAATCTTTCATTAAGTTCGTAATTGAGCTGCCAACGTTTTACAGATAAAATGTACCTTTGTGCAGAGAATCAGTTAGAGGCCTATTTAGACCTTGAAAACCAGAGACTACGTGGTGCAGAGATCTTGTGCTGACCCCTCAGCACAGTGGTAAGGACAGCAGCACCACGCACATGTTTCAGTTGATGTTCTGAGGCACAGAAGTGATTCTCAGGATGGTTCTGTTCCAACCTGTGCAATCTGACTGGTCCTGAACAGGCCACTTAATCATTTTGTGTCTTGGTCCACTATCTGTTAATGCAAATGGCAATTACACTTTCTCCAGCAGAACATCTTGACATTTATTGTAAAGCTTCTGAAGGATGGTTTTCATGATAACCTGAAAGCTCTAGCTGGAAGGCAGGCACTTCCATAAAATATTTGCTTTTGTGGGGAAATACATTTTCAAAAAGATGTGTACATACAGGGGAAAAAAAAATCAATAGTATATCCAGGCCTCCCTTTCTCCTACCTTTTGTTTCAATGAAGTTACCAAAGCTTCCCAGAAAAATCTACGGTATAGTCATGGAATTAATGAAGATCTTCATATTGCTTGGCCTAGGTATTGGCCATACAGCCATCCCTCTTGTTATTGCCAGTCCATGCAATAAGCTGGGTTTTATAGCAGCTATGAGAGCCAGATACTTTGTGGCCATTATTAAGAATATCCACCTGGGGTTTGTTTTACATCTTTTGGCAAAGCACATCGTACAGGAGAGCAGCCTTCCGGGGCAACCACCTGTCTTGACTGATTTCCCCAAAGTATCCCCAAATATATGGAATGCCAGTCTGCTGAACCTTTATTGGAGGACCACCTGTGTTAAGCAGCAGCTGCTTGTCAGTGCTTGGAGCTGTCACTAGAGAAAGTTTTAACTATATCTGCTGAATAGTCCCTCTGGTGTGGTTAGCTCAGCTTAGGTAGCACGTATTCCTTTGGTTAGCTCAGTTTCATTCCCTCTGTGCAGGTCGCCTTTAACAGAGCATTGCTAGTCTGCATGGACTGCACTTTGAGATAAACCTCAATTTCTAGTACATCATGCTATTATTTGCTACCAGAGAAGCACAGAGATATAGCAAACGCATCCATGTGGTATATTGCTCCGTTAAATTTCTAGCAAATTTATTGTCCTTAACATTTGTTCTGTTAGCTTGGTTCCCTGGCGAACGCAGGGATTGTCACCGACATGCCAACCTCTAACGGTGTGTGGCCTAAAGGGATCCACCAATGGAAGGATCTCAATAAAGTTTATACGGTTGAATACATTTTATTGAGGCAGTTAATAGACTGACGCCGCAGGAATTTAGGACAGAATGGAAAAGATCAGTGACAACGCAGCTGCTAGGGGACCAGATCAGTAGATTCAGAGACAACAGGGACTGTAACTGCCTGGTTTTACCACTAGAAAACTAAAGCAAACAAAACAGAAGTGCCAGGGTGCCAAGCTAAGCAGACACAAAACCTTTTTACCGTATGAATTAGTCACATAGTCGTATTAGTAGGTACCCTCATTCTCTGCCATCCAGAATACGCAGTCAGGGACAGGAAAGAACTGTTTGTTTTCATCTAGGCACATTCATATTTGGCAGCGAGGAATATGACATCTAGATGGCTAACGTCTACCTGCTATGATCCGTCCCACCTGCAGACACACAGATTAATACAAAATGTGTACTCAAGACACCCAGCGTTAATCAGCTGTGGAGGAGGCTAACCTCAAAAGGCAGACCAGTTTAAAAAAGAAGAGGGGAGGTGCTATATAGACACCAGCAGCGTGCCCTGGAGAGGGATGCATAAAGCTAAAATAGCCACATAAAGGGCAGTCACTGTGCTGACTACCTAGACTTTAAAAACTTAATATTAAATTTAATAATACAGTTTATAAGTAAATATTGCCTGCTAAGTACAGATAAATAATTTCAGGATAATCTATCAGTTTACAACGTCATTAAGTTAATGTACAGCACTTTGCTGAACGTACAATGCGCTACATTGTGAATTCAAGTTTTCATTTTAAACCACCCCCATCCCTATCCAGCTTACTGTAGATCTCTTGAAAAGTTGCAAAGTAATGAGCATATTTTAAATGTTAGGCATTTTTCTTTAAGACATCTGGGAATCTCTTCAGTGGCTGGTCACTGGACTGAGTGTGTTTGCACCTATAAGCAGACGCCTTACTGTGTGAGGAAAGGGATTTTGACCAAAATATGTATTTTATGTGGAGTCTTTTAAAATTACTTTTCTTTAATCCTCACATATTTTCCTGGAGAGCTTTGCCCTGGTAGCTTGTTAGTTGCTGCCGGTTTTGTTGAGCACATTCTTGCTATCTGAAGTAAAAGGAAAAGGGTCCGTGTCTCTGCAAATCCTTCTGCGTTCCTTCACAAACACACTCCAGTTCAGCTCCAGAATTATTTACCTTCAACACAGATATGGTGGCCTCTTGCTTTTGTTGTTGAAAGTAATCTGAATAATTTTAAAACAGAGAGCAGAAAATGGAGATTCTATTTAATGACCCTAATTGAAAATATTTGGAGTGTCCATTACGAATGATTTGGGGATAAAGGAAGAATTTTGGATCATCACTGACCGTTGGTTGTGGGGAGATTAAGATAAACACCTAGCTCCTCGGTAAATTTGAATCAGAAGGGCTTCATTGATACCAAAGGAATCGTCACTAGATCAACACTCAGTCCTTTTGAAAGTTGCATCATATATCTTCACTATCCAAATAAGTGAATTACTTTGCAGCGTTTCCTTTTACAAAGGCATTGGGTCATAATGGTCTTTTTGATGTTAACTGTTTGACTAAACACCGCTGGACCAAATGCATCAGAGGATCCACAATTCAATCCACAAACACAACCTAGGGAAAAAAAAGGTCTTTTGTCACTGAATGATGTGACTGGAGGGCAAGGGTTTGAGAAACACTGTGTGTTTAGTTTTTATTGAACAGGACTGATGTCAGTGAGCACAAAGTAAAGTTTCAAACAATACCACCCTCCAGATATGTGATAAATAACTTTCATTTTATAATCTGCTTGTTTTCTAGAATTTGCTGGGAACTCACAACTTAGGCAGAGTGTTTTATGAGCCAATCAAGGATCGACACGGCAATATGCTGATAGTTACTATAAGAGAAGTGGAGAGTCTTTATTCATTCTTTAATGGCAAATGGATGCAGATATCCAAACTACAAAGCCAGAGGAAATCCCTTTCAACTCCAGAGGAGCCAACAGCGTTAGACATCTTGCTTATAACAATCCAGGTAGTGCTTTGCTTCTCTTAACTGTGTGTTATTTGCTTTTGTAAAGCCTGTGCCAGAGCCCCGATTTTTGGAAGAATCTTGTAGAATTTTAGGCCTTAATCCAGTGCCCAATAAAATTAATGGCAAAGCTCCCATTGAAAGCGAAGACTTATATTACTTCCAGTAGGTCTGGGATCAGATCCTTAATATGTAAAATATCCATGAGATTCTAAAGAAATTACTTCAAAGTCCTAGCAGAGAATAGTAGTTTCTATCAGTTTCGGGAAACCACGCGGTAGAATTCTGTAGCACGGGATATAAAAACCTTTAAAATTCTCTGGGATGTTCTTAAGCACCTATACAGACACTTACAATTTCTACACTCCGTAAGATTTTTTCCATCCAACCTTGAACACTAAGTCTAGGTTTAAAACCTTACTGTTCTACTTAATAAACTTGTTCTGTGGGGTTCAGAGTTCCTTGGAGCCTGGTATAGTTGCTAAGATACTCTTTACTGACCATAACCCTCCTTTAATTTCTACATAACATGCCCCTAGGCTTTACAATTAGAAAAATACCGAGGTAAGGATGGATTTTAGAAGTTGTTTTGCACCATCAGTTCAGTTAACAGTGTTGAGAGATGGGGGTTTTCACCCTGCCATGAATTAGAGTATCTGTAACCTCATATTAAACGTCGATAGTTCGCATAAAGATTAATACATGTTTTCTGTAGCTAACAGCATTTAGTTTTCACAAAATGCCAGTAGCTAATCTCTCTCTGTTCCATAGTTACCAAAACTAGTAAAAGAGAAATCATTGTCATAGTGCCTTCTTTAGCACCTTCAACTAGACGATGACTCCTGTGGTTAATTTTTTAAATTAGAGCAGAGGCTGTGCTTTTTGTACCGGAAACTGACAGGTAATCAAAATCTACATTACCAGGTTTTAGAAACGTTACAAAATTTCCAAAAGACAATAAAACTTACCTGATATATGTTAGATTTAATGTATTAAAATGTGTTAAAGGTGTAGAAAAATGTCAATCTGGGCAAAAGTTTTATATTAGGAAACCCAAAATACAGGCCTGATCGGATTTCCACAAAGATCCTAGTGGAAAAAATGTTCCCCTAATGGTTTACACATTCCTATCTAATGCCCACCCTTTCTTGTATTACTTGTTTAATCATCGAATGGGTATTTTGTTCATGAAGTGCTTGTGAAAATGAGGGTCTAATTGCATCGGTCAGAGCCAAGCATAGCACTGGCAGATAATTTGATGGTTCCAAGAGTAAAGGCATAAGGCCAGGTGTCTAATCCTCACCCACTGCAGGAGCACACATTCCTCAGCCTGGCAGCAGACATCATTTTTAGGGTAGTTTGGGGGAATTGCTACACATAGCCTTAAAAATGTCTCCTGGCTTCAGCAAATACACCATCATTATTAAGTTCTTCTAAGCTCTATTTGTTGATAAAGATATTTGCTCGGAAAAAGAACAGCCATTCATTAGCCTTTGCAAGCCACCAACCCCCACACATAGAGATCTTCCTGTTGACAGCAGGTGACACAGAACAGGTATTCGAGAGATGTAGGCTGGGACTCTACAGGAATTTCTTTGGTGACAGAACTGGCTTACACAGCCCAGGTGATAGATTTGTCCCAGCGCTGCTCTGCTCCAGTTGTGTAGCCGCGCACCAAACGTGAACCAGGGAACTGCTCTGACTGAAAAATGACTGCTCCTTTTCCTGAGTTGTTTTTCAGCTGAATCAGTTAGTTCCCTGACCCAGCTCACTGCTGAAATGATCAGACAGGAGTGCAGAGGTGGGTGTTATTTAAGCTAGTTTAAATACTACAGTTGTAGAAGATTGAAATCTCAGGCTTTTCGAGCCAATTCCTTCAGGACGTGGAAAGCTCAGAGAACCTGTGTATGGCTTTCAGTAAAAAGTTGTCCAAGTGCATCCAAATTACCAGAGATTATTTATATGATATGCTTAAGCATGTGCTTAAATACTTTGCAAATTGGGAAAACCGCTGAAACAAAAAGACGGCTGTGAAAACATTTGTTGCTTCTTGATCCTAAACTCTTCCACGTATGTGGAAAAAATAAAAAAAAAGATTTTTATGTCGGGCTGTTTCTCTTAAAACAGGACATACTTTCCTATCACAAACGAAGTCAGCAACGCCTCCCTCCCGGCTTGTACCTGGGTTACCTGAAACTCTGCAGTTCTGTGGATCAAATCAAAGTGCTCGTGTTGCAGAAGCTGCCTAATGTCCTGTGTCATGTTAAAATCCGAGACAACAGCAATGTCTCCAAGTAAGTGAATGCAGACTTATTTACACACACATGTGCAAAGAGAGAACATTTCTTTTAAGTTTGAAACAACCGATCCAATTTAAACACTAAGGCGACTTTCCCGTTGCAAAATGGTGGGTGCCAGCAAAGCCTGGCTCAAGTGTGCCCACGGCAGCACCGAGAGCAGCGCTGGACTGAGCAGCTGAACCTCTGTGCTTCCAGCAATTGGAAGGCCTGTCCAGCACACATCCATCCCTATGAGCCCACTGGTTTCTAGGGGTTGTCGCTCAAATTCCACACAGTGGCAATGAACTTCCATGTATCCATTAGGAAGCTCCCAGCCTGCAGCCCCACTTCAGCCTCCAGCAAATCCAGTGTCACCCTTTCTATTGATTTGCACTGACCATGGGGTGTTGGTGATTTTTCTGTGTATTCTCTTGTGTAATATCTGGTTTCTCACTCTGATCCACAGCACACACGCAGCATAATCAGACAAATGCTGTCAGCCGCTGAACTGCTGTGCTCTGGGAAAGCCAGTTTCCCTTTTGTCCATTGTTTCCCTTATCGATTGGGCAAATGCACTTCTTTGTACTGCCCAGTCCTTCCCTAATGAGCAACACATTTATTGTTTTTTTTTCCTGGAGCTTTTTAATCCCCTACCATTTCAGCAACCAGCTGATAATTTTGCATGAGTTAAAAGGAACTGGCGATCTCTGTGGATAACAAGGATATCTAGAATATAGTAGTTAATATTAACAAAAATTTTGGAATATAAAGCCTAGCGCTTCAGAGTTCAAAATGATTTCTGACTCTTGAAGTTGAAGGTCAGATCTTTATTTAGGAGCAAGTTGTACCACATCTATTACTGGTCTTGTGGTGGGGTTTCCTGTACATTTTTTTTCTTGAATGTTTGGTGCTGGCTGCTTTTCAAGACTGAATATTGGACAGGGTGAGTTAAGGATTAGATCCGGAAAGGTGATTCCTAACTTTATCAGGTCTAGAATGAACATATGTCAAGTAAACTAGGAAGTTCTTTGGCTCCAGTGAGTACAAGTGAGTCTGTCACAGAAATTAAACTTCCTGCTAATCGTCACTGTTGTCATTTCCAATGCATGCTTTTTAAAATATTGTGGTAGATAGGGAATGAAGTATGTGAAAAAGAAAACCTGGAATGAGAAGCCTTAGTGAACTATTTCAAAGGCAGTTGGACTTCCAGAGGTTTGCAAGGAATGTTCAGCCTGATGTACATGTGCTAGAAAAATTAAACTTTTGAAAGTTAGATTTTTAACCACAAACAATCAAGATTGCACAAGCTTAGAATGTTTTGGTATATGAGGATTAAACTATCAACAGATCCAAATGCACATACACTGAATTCCTGCTTGTGCACTGAACTTTTGTTATATTTCTAATTTTAACTTGACTCAACATACAGAGATGAGTGGGAATGGATCCAAACACTTTCTGGCTCAGAATCTGTGGAAAGTATGGATCATACTTCAGACTGCCCTACTCAATTGTTCTTGTATGAGCTCCAGATGGCAGTGAAAGCTCTCCTTAAACAGATCAATCTACCTCTGCATCAGGTATTTTCCTTTGTGGTATTTATCACCTTTTTGAAAACTGATTCTTAAGAGCACAACTAAAAGCTACAAACTGTGTAACTTACAAGTAGGAATTAAATGTTACGGTTGCAAGAAAAGAAAGCTGAGAAGTTTTGTATTCCATTACTCTTCAAGTGTGTGTGGAGGGGAACATCTTCAATAAAATAGTTATTTTCCTGGGTATTTGAACCTAAAAGGATTAAGGGACAGATTTTCAATTAGCTCCTGTTCTTGCATCTGTTTGCTTATTTGTACAACTTCAGGCAGGTGCAAATAAGCACTCTTGCATGAAACTAGTGGTAGCAAGTATTTTTACCCAGCTGGGAAAGAAAAGCGGATATTTTTCCAGCCAAGCAAGGCAACTGATTGTTCTTTTGGAGGTAATAGTGAGGTGTATGAAAAGCCTGCTGAAGACACAGTGGTTTGCTGTTCTTTTGCACACAGATAAAGGTAGCACTTCTGCAACACATAGTGCCAGACCTCCAGATTGCTGTGGGTGAGGAGAGGTATCTGGCTTCAGGCTTTACATTTAGGTACAAGAAATGCATATGTGAATAAATAAAGTCAGCAAGGATAATCTATGATGTGAAAAACCCTTGAAAAAATAAGCTAAGGAGTTTGTTTCTTGTTTACATGAATTCCATTTTATTTTGGTCTACAAGGGTAAAGAGGGCTTAAAGTAGATGTAAATCATCTTTATATTCACTTTGAGGTCTGTTTGTGCAGCTAGAAAGATGTGGCCTTCAAATAAATTAATCTGGATCTACATTTCTTGATTTTGAAAGGTTTAGGCTTTTCTTTTAAAAAGGAATCCATCAGCACTGCACCTTCTAGCCTGGGAAGAGCCAAGTAAGACTCAAATAAATCCAAAATTAAGACAGATGGTGTTCTGCCTTGTGGTCAGTCACTCTAATTCAATAGCACTCTGTACAGGCCTCTATGCTAGTGTATTTTCTTGAAGGTTATATCTTTTGTGCCTTTTTTAAATTTTTTTTTTTTTTTTTGCGCTAAGAACTAAATTATTTAAATCACTGGGCAGTATGTTCCTTGGGCTGCAGTTCAGCCAAGCATTAAGCTCATCTATTGTGCACGAGAGACAGACATAAACATGACCTTACAGTGAAAAGACAGTTATAAATGTTTCGATAACTCAGGACCAAACTTCTATGGTAATGAATTAAAATTTTAATTCAACAGATTTATTTCTGTGCTGTTTGTTGTTGGTTTTGGTTTTTTTGTAGTAAACAGAATCGTGGACAGTGACACTGGTGCATACCCAGGGTAAAATGCAGTGCTGCACACAGCAGCTCTCCAGCAGCCTCAGGCCAACTCCTGTGTGTGCCATTTTCTCTTGCTGCAACACTTGTTAAACCTTTTCAGTGCTGTGTTGAGGGAGAGCTGCATATTTCTCTTAACCAACCCTAAATTGAATCTTAAAGGTTTTTAATTGAATCCATTTTCATGTTTTCACATAATTATGCAATCATAATCTTGAAAAGCACATGGCATGTGATCATTTTCTGCCTAATAAGAAACATAAATGTTGTTTTCAGGGGGGCTGTGCCTGTGTGTGTTAGTTTAATGTGGAACATTGCAGCTTTAAATCTTTATTTTATGTAGTGACATGAACCCACATTTAGGCCCCCCCCCCCAAATATTTATGTTTTATAAAAATTCCGAGCTTGATGTTGTGCAAATTTTCTTTAATGTTTTATATCATTTGGGGTGTTGTTTATATAAGTGCCATGTTGTAATTCTCTCCTATTTCTTCCCCCGCGCGTGTCCCTCTACAGGCTAAGCACTTCCGTCTGTATACACAGGAGGTGTTGGAACTGGGTCACAATGTCTCCTTTCTTCTCCTGCTCCCCGCCTCAGACGACGTCTGCACTGCCCCAGGACAGAATAATCCTTACACCCCACACTCAGGATTTCTTAACCTCCCTCTTCAGATGTTTGAACTCGGTATAGTAGCTTGCTTCACCTAGAAATATTAACCCAGTCTCCTTATAATAAAATCACAAAGTTGTATCTGTTTTCTCCCTTGTCCCAGTGGAGAGTCAATAAATCACATGATGGCTTTGGCAACAACACTACCTATAACTGTGTACAAGTTATAGAGGGAGCCGAGCGGTTAAAGCGTATACTGTAGCAATCGTTATTGAAATGCAAAGCGTAGAGCAAAGCCCACAGTTATCCAGTGTCTTTAAGCTTATTTGGAAGATGATGTTCTTTAAAAAACAGAACCAAAAAATTACATACAACATAGCAAGGTTGGAGTGTGAAAGGAGATGCAAAAAAACATCCCTCTAAATTGTCAGAAGAATAATCACTAGTTTTGTAGAGGAGATTTTTTTGCAGATAGTTCTACTCAAGGTCTGACTCCCTCACAACTTTGTGAAAGGTCCGAGTGGAGTTTCCCATGTGAGGGTCATCTTCTTCCTTCTGATTCCTGGAAAAATGCAGGGGACTCAGTCCCATCGCTGTGGTGCAGGAAAAGCCTGTTGTGAAAAATGCCAGACCACTAGACTTGAATCTATTTCTTCAGGCAGCAGATCTTGTGCTGTAGCAGATTTCAGCCCTCTTGTTCCACTGCATTGCTGACTGGGTAAGAATTCCCCAAAAGAGAGTTTTCCAGCTGTCTCAGGGAAGGCAGAAGATGCACTAGCTTCACGGGCTGCTATTTCTCATTTCTTCTCCTTTGGTCCACAGAGAAAAGAAAGGTGCCACATAAAACCAGCTCATAGTGCCTTAATAGTTCTTTTTATAAAGAGTATTGGAAGTATGTGGACTGCTGAACCTTGCACATTAGTCTGCCCTGTTTCCTTCTGGCCTGTAAAACTGGCTAGCTTTCTTTCCTCTACCTTGGAGAAGAGAGAAAGACATGAGCCAAAAGTGACGGAGTCGGTACACGAAGAGCCCCTACAGAACAGGTCTCTAGTGGCACCTGTATCCTCAGTGATATCTCTCAGGTGTTTATGTGACACTGTCATCATCCTATTTCCTATATATCATTGCCAAGTGCTGTCAGAGTCACTAGTGTAGGAGAACAATGATTAGATGTTAATGGAGGGTCTTACCAAGACTATGTCTCTGCAGTCACAATAGATCTGTGACCTACCGTCACCCAGCAACAGAAGATTCATTTGAATCAGGCAGGAATATGCAATTGTGTTTATGCCACATCTGCCAGAGCACACAAAGTCATGCTTGTGACAACTTTGGGTTTTCATGCTGGTTGTGGGAGGACGGATGACAGCTGAGCTGCCGTAAAATTATGAGCGGTACAGACAGAAAATACATGAGCTGGTGTAGTCTGCCAAGGAAAAGTTACTCCTTTGAAAGAAAACTAACGTAATTGAACTAGACGAGTTAGTTCAGTGCTTTGGGTCCTGTGGCCATGGCTGTAGTGCCCTAGAGCAGGACCGACTATCTTCTTGACACGCAACCCTGAAGCCTCCGGTTAGACTGTGCAGCGAGCGAATCATTTCCCTATGAGAGGCGACTGCTGCAGTCACCGTGCAAATTAATGCATGAAGCGTATTCACCTCTGGTGAAATTAATCTCTGCACTAGAGGTTTTGCAGCCTATTTAACTCTCATTACGTGGTGGGCAGGCCGGGGGCAGGAGTCATTCTCACTTCAGAGACATAGTTTGCATTAGGCTGAATTAGCCTGAATGGGGTGGGGTGGTGCAGATAGACATGCAACAGAGGAACCTCTCCAAAGGTATTCTGGGGGCAGATCTCCCTGTTAGCAATGTCGAGGCACTGGGAAAGCAGCTCATGGTGGAGAACACAGTATGGAAAGCTGAATTTTACTTTTGAGGATTTTTTTTTTAAGTAAGCAATCATCTGGCCAAAGGCAGATGACATTTCTATATGACTTATTATATATGTATCCCTGATGTTCTATAAAGTGACTATGATTCACATCTCAAATATTAGAAGCTTCCATTCCCCATTAGCTGGTGGCTACTAACTATATAATTGCATAACCACAAAAGACTATGTTGAAGTAACATTTGTTAAAGAAACATTAAAGGGTCTGACTTAAAACCACAAAGGCTAGAAACGTCAGCACTGGAGCTGAAACCGCGGCTGTAATTCACTCAAGAGTCCACCACATATGGCATATATACTGTAAGACCACACACTACTCAGACTAGATCCCTGCAATACCTAGGGCATCACTGGGAAGCCAGAAGGTAGAATTCTTTCTTTCACTCTTTTTTTTGGTGGGATTTCTATGTTCAGATTAGGCCTTTATTGTTACATTAATGATGTTTCTGCGATCGCATTTCTTAGTTTGAGAAATTCTTCTCGATGATTCTTATGTTGTTTGCAAGGGGTGCAAGATTTTGCAAGAAGTGACACTGCTTTTATTTATTTATTAATATTTATAATAACAAGAATATATGCAGTTTGAGCTTGAAACACCCTGAAAAATATCATGCCACAGTCCAGAAATGTAGCAGGAGTGAGCCAACTGCTCACTGCCAACTGCTATAACACGATCACGCTGTGCGCTTGCATTTATTGAGGGACCAGTGAATGGGGAAGTATTTCTGAAAACTTGTTCTCCCTCAGCATGTTTGGGTATGTCTGTACTGCAGTTCCCACTTCGCACAGATACATTTTGCCCGAGCAATTGCGAGTTCTGGGAAAATGTAAATGAGCATTTGTGAAGCTCCGTGGCACTGTAGCTGTTGAGTCTCCGTTATCTCCTTACCTCTCTTAGAGGCAGCTCAGATAGATAGCTCTGTGCTGCTCCAAAGTCAGATTACACTCAGCAAGAGGTCATGTCTGAACTTTCTGTGTTACTCTTCTGCACGAGAGTTCAGAGGACGATGTGTGGTAACACCTAAAAGAGTTTTAATTGTGTCACCTAAATTATGATATCACTGAAATGCTTTTACTGCTCATTTCCATTGAAGTTACTGATTTAAGCTGGACTAGCCCAAGAGAAAGTTATCAGCCTTTGAAATGATACTTTCTTCCAGAAATACTCAATTAAAAAAAAATAAAAGATGAGTTCCATTTTCCAGCTGTGTCACTGCTTTCATGATAAAAGAAATGATGAGCTGTAAAAGCCTCAGAAACAGCCTTTCTGATTAAAGCTTGCAAGGGCAAGATAGCCTCTGGAGTTGCATACGAAGGACCTGATTATCCCTTCACGTAGATATAAATTAGAAATGGCTCTTCTGAAATCAGTGAAGTTGCAGAGTAAATCCAGTGTAAATGAGAGGAGAATTAGAGCCTGCACTATTTATTTCTAGCTTAAAATAACCCGTCCAGAGAGTTAGGAACTGTATTTAATAAAATTTGTGTTCTGAAAGCTAAGGATTTCATATTTCATAAGCAGAATATAACAATGTTGCCTTTGCACTTGGTCTTTTCACAGTTCATTTTTGCTGTTACAAGGAAAAATTTATAAGCCTGTATTGCCGCCTTTCTGCTGTCATAGAGCTGGACTCTCTGAAAACCCAGCAATCCCTAAGGGAAGCAATTTCAGACAGTGAAGTCGCTGCAGCCAAACAAAGACACCAGCAAGTTATAGACTACATACAGGTAATAGTCTGTTTCTGACTATTCCAAGGAGATTTTAAGGTGGCTTTCTTAAAAATTGCATAGGGCTGTAATTTGAAATCTAAACGGAGAATTATTCACAGACATCATAAAAAGAGCAGTTGTATCAAAAGTGCAATTCTGGTTTTATGAAATTCAAACCCAGAACATGATTTCCTTAGTTGTTGCTTTTATACAAGGATTTTTATGGGTAAAATCAAATGACAGTTATACTAGACTGTTATAAAGAAATGTGTCGGCCTGCTTGTAAAACTCACTCGCATCTAACGTGAGGTAAGCTAGTGCCATGTCTGGGCATTCATCTGGGTAATTGTTTTGCTCTGTCTTCGCGAATCATTTTTCACCACAATAAACTGCCAATCGAAATAAAAAAAAAAGAAAATTCAGACCTCCACTGCCGAAGGATCACAAGTGTCACGTTACTTGTCTACTTTGCTTATTCTCTCTCTCTCACAATGATTTTCCTGTACTGTTCCTGGATCAGAACTCTACCTACTCAACTCGGGGGTCTTTGAACCTCGTTGCGCAGCATAGCAAGGCCTGTCCTTTTGCAAACCATTTTGGCAGCTGGTTATTTATAGATAAAACTCACGACCTTTGCAGAGTGCATCTATGGACATGGGTGCCCTGTCTTTCTACAAGCGAGGTGCAGAGAAGTTTACAGCTCAATATTCTTAATATTCTTAATATTCAAGCAACCTTCTTTTGGGTTAGAGGCCAAGACAACTATTTATCCCATTGATAAAATGTTTGGCCCTCCATAGTTATGAACAAGATGATGATATTTCTGTTCCTCTTTGCTCTGAATTCAGATCCCCATTTGTCTTGTCCATTTTGGAGCCTTTGGCAACTTGCAGTGAGACAAAGAGGAATGTTCCATTGTACTTTTACCGCTCAGTCATCTCCTTCCTTCTCATCTTCCCTTTCTCACACTCATAAAAATCTATCTTTTTCCTAGTCCGCAGGCGAATTTGAAAAAATCCTTCACATCAAAAATAAGTATATGTATATTAATATGCATGCACTGTATAGACAGTTCCGTGTTCCTCTTCTCCAAAGTGTCTGAGTCACATCTATATGCTGGGAAAATCTGGGAGAACATTTTAAACTTCAGTGTTCTGTGCTGAATTATTGTGACAGTGTATTAGCCTTGTCAAGTTTCCTCTCAAATGAAAACCAGCTGTATTCTACCTATTGGCAAAAATATCTCAGCCCGCCGCACACCGCAATCTTCAGTGGTGACCACAAAACCGCAAGGGCGTTTGTGTGATCCTAGATCTAAGACAGTGTTGAAGTCACTACACAAACCAAACATTGTAAAGAGCAAGGGAGTCTATATAAATGCAGTTCTGAAAAGGAGTCAGAGAGCAACTGAAAAGCAAAAATTAAAAAAAACCCCAAACAACAAACCAAAACAAACAGTAGATAAGGTACTTGGAGTCTTTACCAGAATGTTACACAGCAAGAAATCTACAGATGCTGAAACTAAAACTGCAGTTAAGCTGTAATTTACTTAACGCAACGCTTCAAACGTTCCTCAACTGTACAAGAACCACAGTTCATTAAAATGATTGGTCCATTATCCCAGGAGACACCGCAGAATGGCATCAGGGAGAAAACCCACAGGATCTGCATGTTATTAAACTGCATGCAGTATGATTTTGTTTGGGGTCGAGGGAAGATCACAGAAAGGAAATATAAAATTTCCAAAATCAAATAGGTGAGACATTTGCTAACTGGCATTCTCTTCATGGAGCTACACTGAAGTCTTGAAATGATGCAGGATTACGAATTAATCTCTGAATCATTTGCTGTTCTTACGAGGGTGTATTCTTAGCTCAAATTAACTCAGTGGCAAGGCTTGCGCTGACATCATTGGAGTCGGGATTTCACCTTTACATAAAAATGGCCATACTAGGTCAAAACAAAGATCCATCTATCCAGCTGCCCTGTCTCCAACAGGGCTCGTGAAGAACTACCCTAGCTAATCTGGCATCTACAGTATCCTTTGGCAATAAATTTCCCACTTTGAATGTGCATTATGTGAAGAAGTATCTTCAGCTCCGAGTATGTGCTGGAGAACTCGTCTTAGTATATACCAGTCTGCAGTCTCCTTCCCGCTGATCCCCCTGTTACTTCCCGATTTGTTAATACTCACTGCACAAAGTGCCCCTCAATTTTTTTATTTTTTTTTTTTAATGTCTTAGGCTGGAAGGGACCTTAGCGGTCATCTAATTCACCCTCCCTGCCATGAGCAGGGACACCTCTCAACTAGACCAGGTTGCTCAAGGCCTCATCCAGCCTGGCCTTGAACACCTCCAGGAAGGAGGCATCCACAACTTCTCTGGGCAATCTATTCCAGAGTCTTGCCAGCCTCGTATTGAAGAACTTTTTCCTAAGATCCAGTCTAAACCTATTCTCCTTCAGTTTAAAACCATTTCTCCTTGTCCTATTGCTGGACACTCTTGTGAAAAGTCCCTCTCCAGCCTTCCTGGAGGTTCCCTTCAGGTATTGGAAGGCAGTTATAAGGTCTCCCTGGGAGTCTTCTCCAGGCTGAACAATCCCAGCTCCCTCAGCTTATCAGGACTTTTGCCTGTCCATTTATGGACCCAGGGCTCTCATTCTCCATTCTTTCAGGACACAGCTTGTGCAACTGCAAAGCAATTTCCCATAAACACTACAATCTTAATATGAACGTTCACTTTAAATGCAGAATCTGCTGTGGGAAGAGAAGTACAAGGACAGTTCTAGAAAGGATACTGCACCAGAAGGATGTTATATTCACAACTACTGTCATTTGCTGGTTGCAGCAGCATTGGCTCAGCTGTCCAAGATCTTGAATTGCTTGAAGATGTTAAAAGTGTTCCATTACCCAAAGACTCTCAAGTATCATAGGTATTTCAAGCTATACCCTGCTATTGATTTAGGCACTTATCTCTTATTGCCATCAATAGGCACGTTAGAACTGTCTTAGTGTAGATTTATACTATTAAAACCTATGGAGACCAAAATGATGATAAGGGAGAAACCTGCAGTCTGGCTCATAGCTGTGCTTCAACCCTCCATGCACATATATGCTTCCCCATGTAGGTATGTTCTTCTTCTGTTAAAAACTAGGTTTGATCTGTGTACTCTGCTTTTGAACACAATCCTGGGTTTGTGAGGATGCTCAGTAGGGAAGGAAACCATCTTTTAAGTGTTCAAATTTGATCAAATTTTTTATTCCATCAAAAGACAATTTTCATTTTCTTTCCATATTAGAATTTAGGATATGGAAACTAACTACAGGGTCCTAATTGAGGAACCTAATTTGAGAGACTGGTGGCCCCAAGCAGCCTCTGCAGTGGTGGAGGAGAAAAAGCACCTAACCAAAGTCACTTCAGACCACTTAAATCTCTAGTGTCCTGACAGAGAATCCTGCTTCTCTTTGTTGGCAGTGACTACACCTGCTTGGCACCTGAAGAAAGTACACACTTAGGTAAAATTAATATACAGACTTAACTCTACTTTTTCACCATTTTTTTCTCTACAGCAAATTGATGAGATCTGGAGGGAAATGAGATGGATCACAGAAGCACTGCAGTATGCAAGATACAAGCAGCCACCAGCTGGCCTACCCATAAAGAAGCTTGTGGATCTTTCAGAAGAACACTCTCAAAAGAAAATCAGTTCAACATCTTCACATCTTGATTGTCTTCCTTCACCTCCCCCTTCACCTGAGGCTAGAATCCAGAGAAGAAAAGCTGTGAGTGGTAAGAGAATTTTTCTTTGTTCCTCAAGTAAAATCTCGGAACTCACTTTTAACTATACAGTCTTGTACATCTTTTTATAAAAGGAGTAATTTTGTTCCATACCTGCCAAGGTATTTTAACTATCATTTAACCAATCATTTGCCTCTCAATATTCTGAGATCCTTCTACAAACTTTAGAATCATTTTTTCTTTTCAGCTAAGAATAATCACTCATAATCAGCCAACTTTGTCACCTCACTGTTCTAGATCGTTTAATGAACAGATTTGAAGAGACCAGTGCTACCACTGCCTTCTCCATGATGTCCAGAATTAATAAAATCCATCTACCATGAAAGCTGCTTACTTCATGTATTGTCTACACCAACAACCCACTATTAATATATGGAGGCAGCCTTCTCTTTACTTCAATTACAGCTTCATTGCTTCAGAACCTGCGATAAAGAACCTTGCCAAAAGCACTTCAGGAATCTAAGGATGCCTGTGTATTAATTGTGCACATGTTCAGAGTTCTATTAGACTGCTGAGAAATGAGTTACTAAGGAATAGCTACTGACTTTCTCATCACTCCTGTATCTACCCTCCACCATAGCTTCTAAGATTTTTTTTCTAGAATCTACTTCAGACTTTTCCATAGTCTCTATTTGTCACCTTCTGTTTCTCTGATATTACAGTCATTTTCTTTGATGCTTTGACTGTTCCTCTTCTTTGAAGCAATTATATTTTGTGCTTCTCTTGCTTTATTTTGATAGAGCAAATTCTAGTGCAAATAGTCCAGTTTGATTTAGCGGTCATTTTCACACAGCTCAGTCTTCTCAGTGTTTTAGACAGGCACTTTAAAAAACAGAATTACACAAATAAGCACCCACTTCATTGACTATTATTGCTCCTCTGAACAGCTGGAAAAGTAAACTGATGAAAGAAATCAATCAGAGCAAACAAAGATGAAGCAAATTAAATGGTAACACCTAATTTGCTACCAGAATAAGGACTTTGGAGACAAATGTAAACCATCATTCTGCTGAGCTGTCTAAGCAACAAGTAAATGAAGCAGTAGAAACAAAATCAACAGATGGTGCATTAAACAATTGCCATGACCATTTTGGTAATAATAATTCATTTTTTTTCAAATTGGGAATTTTATACAGTTAGGAAAAATGAATAAATCTAGTCTAATGAGGCTAAAAGAAATGAAACCCAAAGACAATGGTGCTTTCATGTTCTGAAAAGCTGAGAGCTTTTTTCTCTCCCCAGTTTCCGACTCTATGAGATGTAGTAAAAACAAGATAAAAGAAAGCAGAGCCTTTCAGAACTTAGTCCCAACTCATATTCTTTCCTCTGTTTAATATAATAAATTAATCCTTTTTAGTTTTCCTAATTTTACCACCTCCTCCCTAATACATCTGTAAATCCTCCCTGACTAGAATCTTTGCTGTCACCCAGGCCCACAGATCGTTCCACAGAGGAAACACACATACATCTTCAGAATTGTAGATTTTACTCTAAATTAAGGAAAAAAAAAACACAAAAAAACATAAATAACAGATAAGCAATTTCTCTCCTGTGCTTGTCTTCTTAGTGTTAATCAGATCTTTTTGCAGATTCCCAGCCCTGCTCGGATGAAGAAGGCTGCTCTGAAGTATTCCTTCCAACTGACAGTGACTATGACTCCAGTGATGCATTAAGCCCCAGAGAATTAGACCTGATTTACTCCTCCTCACATGACATATCCCAGCAGGCAAGCAGCGGCCTGGGTGGCAGTGCACCTGATGTCCTCCAAGTCCACGACATGAAGCCTTGCCTAACCTTGAAAGAAGGCCTGACAGAGTGTAGTGCCTTTGATACTAATGCTGAATGTTGCACGGAATCTATGAGCAACCTAACAATGTCAGAACTTACACCGAAAAGCATAGACAAGTCCTCTAGCTCCAAGCAGCCGCTCAGCTTTTTAGGGAAAAAAAGGCTGGGGAAACATCAACATTACAACTACTTCAGCCGGCATCATCGCTGGCTGCGTGTGCACAGCGAGACACAGTCCGGCTCTCTGTCTGAGGGCGTGTATACTCAGCATCTCATGAGATCTTCAGATTTGTCTCAAGAACCTACCTCCAGTGAGCAGTTAAAGATTCCCATTGATGGGTCTCGGAGCACTTTCTTACCTCATGCATCCAGCCTTCCAGAAGATGGGCAGGGCAAATATGAGGAATCAAGGCAGAATGTTCATAGGATACACGTGGAGCCTTATAAAACAACCTTTCTGGATGAAGAGGGCAAGTCTTGGGCAATGAGCGCACAGTCTGTAGAACAGAGAGATGTGCACCATGCTATGCAACAGATAACAGGTCCAGATGACCAGTCGGGTTCTGCTGTCTCAGAAGTCTTCAGCAGCACTCTTTAAGCCCAGACTTCGGCGCCGCTTCCCACTGCGACAATGAGCATCATGCACATAGGGCTGTACTTTCAAAACCGCTTGTAAAAATCCGGCTCCTGAAATAGCAGCTCGAGCCGCTCAACAGAATCCTCATCTTTTGGCTTCCTCACCGGGCTTCTGGTCTCACAGGGGTATCTGTCACGATGCAAGCGTTAATACTGGCATCTGTGGGGTCGCAGGTAGAGACGTAACAGTCACCACCCAACAGATTGTTCTGTGGCTGCAAATCGAGTAATCAGAATTTGCAGTTCTCTTGATTTCCATGTTTCTCTGAGCATGCAAAACTTTAAGCATGAATGGTTTTGCCTGCAAGTTAGCAGAAACTGTAACATCCTTGGTGTCCTCATGTTAGGACTGTGTCCTAAACTTGTACTACCCTGTTTTCCACTATTTCCTATAAATTTTTCTACTTCTCAGTCTTCTTGAATGGATTTAGGTTGCATATAACTAAAGTGTTAACTGGTCTAGTAACACCGTTAACCCAGAGTTTCTAGCCACTTACAGAGAAATGACAATTCTTGATTCTATGATTCTTTCAATATCTAGAAAATGCAGTCAGCACCATCTCTGGATGCTGTCAGAGCCTGACATAATTATCACAATATGGAGTTTTTTTTCAGGAGCTTACATTTCAAATTATATAAGTAGCAAGCTATTTTTAAAACTTGGGAGGTGAACCTTTGAGGCCAAATTCTGAAGGAATAATATGCAGGGTCTAAGTGAGACTGAAGCAAAGCTTGGTTCTTCTGCCCACCACACACGGCGCATTCCTTTCTGTTGGCAGCACTCTCCTACACCCATTGGAAAGAAATGCCCCTACATTTGTTCCTGAATATCCACTGTAAACTTCAGATTAGGGAAATCAGGGGTGCAGTTTCAGAGATTTTTTATTTGGGCCACCGATAAATATTACTGTCACAAGGAGGGTGGGAGGTGGTGTTTTAGCATGCTCTGTTTGTTTGAAGGCAGATCACAGCAAGTCATGATTTTGTCCTTTGCAACCAGAGAAAGACTTGTAGTACTACAGAAGATGATCTTGAAAATGATATTTATATTAAGGAGAACCATCACATTTGAGTCACTAAGAAATGAACTAATGTGGAGAGAAACCCCAGCTGTTGCACAAGCTTTAATTTTTCTTAAACACTTCTTGAAGTTTAATTTTATAGGCCACATTCCTGCTGGTTAAATTCCCTCACTCCATGTTTGCGCAGCCTTCTACCTTTCAATTTTTCAGCCTCCAGGTGGATACATTCTAAGGCCTCCAATAAAGAGATTTGAGTTAAATAGTTGAGTTTACAAGTCCTTGAGGTAAAGGTAAGGATTTGGGCCCATGATCTGTGGTCCTTATTAAAATAGCACTTCCATAACCCCACTGCTATTAAAATCCCTGTGAACTCAAACCATCAACTCAAAAATAAATGTTATTCACTATTTTATGTTGGTCAGTATGTGGAAGCCAAGAAGAGTCTTTGCAGTGATATAAGGGCAAAAGCTTCCTATAAGGGATTTACATTTGTAGCTTCTCTTTTGGGGAGAGCGAAGTTAACTTTTTGCACCAAAAATATTCATTCATTACCTGATCCAAAGCTCAGTGAGGATGGAAAGACTTCCATTCACTTCCACAGCGTCTGAATGAGACCCACACTGAAAATTCTTGTGGGTGAGAAGATGTGGAGGGGAGCAGAAATGTCAGTGCCAATGTGCAGCTAGAAGGACATACATCGTGTGTTTTATGCCCCGTGGAACTGCATGGGGAAAACCTGACCCACACACCGTAGAACCAACCAGTGATGTTTTACTGTCGCTGGAGGCAGTAACAGCTTGTTACATCAGCTTCTGCTCATCAGCAGGGAGAGCCAGAACAATGTAATGCCCATATTCCGAAGTCAAAATAATTGGCATTGTTTTCTAGTGTACAGCACCTAGCCCAGGCTCCCCTAATCTGTTCAGCCTCTAAGTAAAACTGCCATATAAAACTGTCTATTAAAGAATAAAAATAACAATATGCTGAGGCCATATGTCTTTGCAGGAAGTGACGAGATAAAACAAGATGTTCCTAAATGAAACCCCCCTTGCTTTGCTTTGGCTCTTCAGGAACAGTGAGGGCAAGAAGCAGCAAAACCTACAGCAGACCAAGTACACACTGCTGGTTAGGTAAGGATGTAAAAATCTGTTATCTACTCCTGCTGCTGGGCTTTTCCAGAAGTAGGCATGTATCTAATAAAGCACTGGATTCTTTACTGGTAGAAGGGGCTTGACTTCATCGTAATGTTCTGTGCTAAGATGGAATTTGGCTCTGGGAGTGCAACTGCCAGCCACAAGCTATCCCATCTTCATTTTAACCTTATTACATGGAAGTAGTGTTTACACAATGGCCAACGGGGCATGCGTCCTTCATCCTCTTACCTCTAGATTGAGGTTCTTTCACATGGTCAAAGTAGTAATTGATAGCTTGGACTTCACACATTTCTGGTTATAAAGGGCTGAATTATCTTTTGGTAGAATATGTGTTCTTGGCTTAAAAATGCTATCCCTACCTATTCAGTGGGTGACTCAGTAAAGCAGCTCCTTAAAAGAACAGTAATGAACACCCAGAGATAAATAAAGAATAGAAAGTGGTGCCTTTCAAGAGCTATCATAATACTAATCACTATGCTTCTGGGGTTCTCTTTGTAAGATTCTCACACATTTCACAAGCAACTATTGCCCAGAGAGGTCGTGGAGTCTCCTTCTCTGGAGACATTCAAAACCCGCCTGGATGCATTCCTGCGTGACCTAATCTAGGTGATCCTGCTCTGGCAGCGGGGTTGGACTGGATGATCTTTCGAGGTCCCTTCCAACCCCTGGCATTCTGTGATTCTGTGATTCTGTGATTGCAATTCAGAGGAATCCTGCAAAACACAGCATCGGTATCCCCACTCTGTAAAGACACAAGTGACTCTTCTGAGTAGAACTTAAAGGCTCACAATCAGGAATCAAACTAAAATTAGGAACTCGGACCTTTGCTTTCATTCCTAGGAACCCTTTCTCCAGGTTGAGCTAGAGTGCCCCTCCAAGGATTCTTGCACAGAAGCGGGAAATGCTGCGGCTCGGAGCCCACAGGATACTAGAATTTCATTAGCCAGCAGACAGCTCATTCGAATGAGTCTGTACCCACTTACATCAGCTGAAGCTCAGCTCTAAAATGGGTACTTAGGCTTTGCAAACTCCTGGATTTCTCTTTCCTACTCATATATATTACGGCAGAACCTTTTCCCTGCATTTTCCAGGGAGTATACTTTCACCTGGACTAAACCCAGTCCCTCCTATTTCTGGGCATGACTTGAACTGGCCAGAAAAGAATATAGTGCTTTAATACTGTGACTGCAAAGAAAAAAAAAAATTAAAAAATTGATCATATCTCCTATGGTGTAAAACTTCCCTGTTTCTGCTGGTATGAAGCAAGATACAGGTAAACTACAGAGATTTACACTCAAAACTTCTTGCATCCGCAAAAAGGCAGCCTGCCTATGGACAGTTTGCCTTCAAGAAACCTGTGGCTCAAGCATTTATTTCCTGTGCTTGCATTATTTTTTCCTTTGCCTTCAGATATTATTTAACAATTGGATTTTCTATACAGTAAGAGCACACACCGAGAAATCTATAAATTAATGTTTTTAAATATAGACTTTAAAGGGGGAAGGGGAAAATGGAATATTTTATCCTGAACATTTATGCGTTTAGAGTGTTTTGGAAGGAGATGGCACATCTTTAAATTCTGTATGGCATAAAGAAATGCACTAAGTTGCTGGTCAACTCTTTTAAGGTGTTTAAATGCATGGCTCGTGACTGTTACCTAAAACTTCAATACAGCCTTACAAACAACAAGGGTATAGTGTATTTGAAAATATGGTACACAGCTTGGAAACTTACGCTGAATTTCTCTGAGGTGTTGAACTTTGCCATCAGCAAAAAGTATTTTTAGTAAAGAGGCCTTGAATTTTCAGACAACGGAGATTTCATCAGGTTGGGTCTCTGATTTTTCCACTACAGAAAAACATTAAATAGCTAGAATACTTTATTTGTAAGTCTAACTTCTCTTTTGATTCCATGAAGTAGAATTCGTAAGGCTAAATGATGCCCAAAAGTGCGAAGCATATTCTTTGCAAAAACAAAGGGCAACGTTCCCCAAGGTGGGCTCGTACAGATCCTCCCAGCTCAGAGATCACCTCGCCTCGGTGCTGATGCTGAGGAGCTCCTACCCAGCTGGCTGTCCCTCAGTTTTGGGGTGAAATAAGAGCCAGGCTAGAATACCTTCCTCAGTCTTTTCAGACCACTACATCATGGGCAAGATTTAGCCTTTAGCCAGCTATCCTGTAACGGGGCAATGTGTTAGTAAGCTCGTCTGTCAGTAGGCTACAGAAAACCTCTTATTCAGCTTGTCAATAAGAATAGATGGTTTCTGTTTATTGTTATATTTCATTTTCTTTCTTGGAAAAGCTACGTGAAATGGATCTAACATTAGAGAAAGTTCTTGGTGTAGCACTCATTCCTGCTAACTCTAGTAATTTATTAAGCAGATCTTAAGCTAAGCGCACAGACTTTTTGTGGTTTACTTTATATAAAGGGCAGCTTGGGCCCGATCCTGCTATCCTTGGACCTCACGGAAGGTTCTTTTGCACCAGTGTAAACCAAGAGTAGTTCCACTGAAGTGAAGTCAGGTATTACCTGGTACAAAGCAGCACAGCTCCACTCGCGCACGAGGCTGGCTCCATCCCAGCTAAGGATCTGGATCAGTGGAGGCATCATGAAAACAACATATTGGTGCTGGTGTAAAAAATGAGATGTGTACAGAAGACAAAAGGAGTTTTATCTCATGGAATATTCCCCTAGAGGTCCCAGGAACCGTTGCCAGAGTCAGGCTCAGAAAGCGAGCCCACCATGCTGCTGTGTTACCCGTTGTACGGGGAGGGGGAAATACATACTGCATAATATACCACTGCATTTCAAAACAGGGACCAAATTTCTCTCCCATATTATGCAAATGAATCTCCTACTGAATGCAATGGGAGTTCCAGTCATTTTCCTGATAAAAATGAAGACTACTTAGGGTTACTGGGGACTTGGGGGAGGGGAAGAGGGGTTGTTTGGGTTTTTCCCCTCAGAGAAAAAGTAATTTAAGTGAAATGTGCAAGGCAGTGTTTAATTGCTTCCTGCCTTGTTTGTACATAGCAATTTGGCTGTTTATTGGTTGTCTTTGTTCAGATTTTTATTGTAACTTGTTGCTATATATGCAACCAAGCGTATGTTAAAGTTTAAACTTTGGTACATAATAATGCACAATTTTATGTGCTTTAAAACTTTGTAAATATACAGAAGAACAATGTATGCTGTGCTAACTGTGATCTTGGGACTTGTCACAACAATATTTTCATGCATATGTACCTACAAATAGTTTGAAAATAGCAAAATATATATTGAGGATGGCCACGAGCCAAGAGCAAATGAGTGCCGTATGACTCATGCTTCTTTAATAATTCCTGAAAGAGGCATGTATAGTACATAAAATAGACAATAAAAATAATTTTCAAGACTGCAAATATTTTTTATAACTTCAGATATTAAATACTATTTTAGAAAAAAGATTGGTTGATAAAAGAAATCTTAGGTTTATTCAAGTGAATCAGTGTCATAAAAATGTTCTTAACACAGATTTTTTTTGTTTGATCTAATATCATAGAAACTTAGTTCTTTTAAGAGTTAGAAGACTTGAAGTGCTCCTGCATTCTTACAACTCCTGTGATCTTCTAAAATCAGGTACTTCAAGTTTTCTCCCTCGTTAACAAAAAAACGTTGGTGTATACATTCGCATATGCCTAAATACCGAGCGTCCTTGTATATAATCTTTAAACTGTATTTTTTGAAATATGTTCTATTTGACCATCATCAAGTAGCCACGTATGTGAGCCTTACAATCCCTGGAAATCTAAATGTAGTTTGTGGTTTTCCCTGAATTCTTTTATTCCAAAGTGACTTTTTCTAAAGCCAAGCTTTCAAGTACGGTCTCCAAATTTTGATTTTGATCTACCTATTGAGAAACCTAAATGAAGCAGGCATGGCTTCCAGAGTTTGTGGGTAAAAATAACCTCCCATCAAAGTCAGCAGACATTGAGAACCAATTTAAATCAATGTAAAGGTTCCTGAATACAGCAGTGCTATCTGGGGAGTCAGATTTGAAGTGGCACCTTTCTAACCTGCGTGTCACCGCTGCAGAAGCCGCTGCCGTAGGAGCATCTTCGCATCAAAGCGCTGAACGGCGTGAACACCTCGCGGGCTGACAGACGGAGCCCTCTTTCTCCAAACCTGGGGCTGTCACACGGGCTCTGCAGCTTTCAGCTGAGGATTTACCCTGACAGCCAGACACAATCCGCTCTGCGCTTCGGGTGTGAATCCCTGCTTTCCAGCCACGTTGTGAACATACTGTATTGTGGGTATGGATAATCTGCTTGTAGTCAAGAAACACCCAAGATATTACCTACCTTGTAAAAGAGGAACACACTCTTCTGTTGCGATTCCTCGGTTTGTCACGTATTTTTCAACGCAGACGAGCAAAGCATGGCAACATTCCTAATATTGGTATAAAATGGGGTTACTGTATGTAAGCAAGAGAAATAAGAACAACTCCATTGTGAATGCTGAAGTGCAACTGGGAGGATCCCGCTTTGGGTCACTGTTTGCCTTGTTTCAAAGATGGACAGGCTGCTCAATGTATTTTAACTACCCTGCCGTCTGCGCCTCTCAACATTTCACGTACTGTTCTCCCTTTTGTACAGATAATGCCATGACTGGAATAGGAGACATGGTCAAGGTCACACAGAGAACTTGTGACAGAGCAGGGCCACAGTTTTCTGGCTAGCATCCTTACACCACCATTAGTCGATTATCCGTAGCTTGTGCCCAAGTATATCTGGTAATGTAAATACTGACAAACATCTGTATTTCAGCCAGGACATGCCAACTCTCTGCAAGCTTCAGAAGTTCCGCCTCTTCCTGCAGTACCTGTGGATATTTTCACACATCGAAAAAAATATTTGAACCAAAATACAGCCAAAGTGGTGTTAAGCAGCAGAGCAAAATAATTCTTAAAATGTAAGATAAAATGTAAGATAAAACGTGACTGCCGGTCATTTCTGCTGCCTTCATTTTTTATTTCAAAACATGGAGATTGTTAGCATATTTACTACGTTAGTAAAATAAAAAACAAAAACAAAAACAAAAACCAAATGCAAGTCATTAGTCATGTACAGTAACCTCAAAAATTAACTAGAAAAAATACCACAAAGTAAGGAAGGAATTTTGTGTGCATGCACTGAAATTACCTAGGTGCATTTTTGCATGTACCATGCATTTTTTAAGGCCTGGTTGTTCGTATGTTTTGCTTGCCCCGAGCTGAGATTTCTTTCTTCTTTATATAAGAAGATAAGTAGGTGAACGGTGCAATTCTTCCAGACCTTGTACCAGGTTTGCCACGGCTTCTCGAAGGACAGTGCTGGTTTATAACTGTCTCTGTGTTCTGTGCTTTTACTGAAATGCTTTTAAATCAACTGGAAAGGAGTCACCAGACTCTCACAGGCATGTTTTTGACTCCTGACAGCAAAAGGCAACCACTTCGCTGTTCCATTGAAATGTATTAACTTGTATAAACTCTCATCTCTCTGAGCAAACTAGTAACTTATTTTTTAATTCTGTCTTTAAATAAAAGCATTGGGTTTGATCTAGGGGTTTTTGTATGTTTTGCAAACACACAAAAAATCTTTAATAAGCTTCATCGTTCCCTTCCCCAGACTGCTGTTTTCCAAACTCTCTTTCCAAACAAATACATGTTCATTTAGAAAGGGGTTATTAATATGTTTCTATTTTCTTAGAAGATTTAATTAATAAATATTAATTAATTAGTCCTAATTAATCAGTAGGACTTCTGCTCCTTACCTGTGTGAGTAACAGTTCTAATTATTCTGATTTTCTAGTTCATCTTTATTGTAGCAAATATGCAGGAAAAAATATCAGGTAGAATCCTCCACTCCACTCAGCTCTGCTGCTCACATACACAATCTGTTACAAAGAAAAGATGGGAAACTATGCAGCAATTTTTGAGCTTTATAAACTAGTATTAAAATCAATTTAAAGACAAACCAGCCTTTTATACCAGTAAATATAAAAGCTTTGCTTCAGAAATATCAAAATTAAGTCACTGAATTTGGTGATACGGGCATTTTTTTGACTGAATCAATGTGATACTTTCAAAATAAATTATTTTTCAATTTAAACCAAATTTGATTTTTATGAGGAAAAAAAAGGCAACACCAAAATGCTTTGTCCAGCACTGTTTGTAACCACTTTCTGAAAATCCTGAAGCAAAGCATTTCAAGTGTGGACGCCTTCATTCAGTGGTGATAAGCAAATCCATAATAGCCGACTGGGTTGAAACACCTTTCTGTAAGAAATGCTGACATCTGCCACTGCTGTTGATTTCAGAGGTACTTCGACTGCTCCTCACTTCTGAAAATCCGGTATTTTGCTTAAACACTTAACACCAAGTCACACATGTATGAGAATGTGGCGCCGGTTCCCCTCAGCCGGAATCATTTTTGGACCACAAAAGACTTTGCCACCTATGTGAGGTTCTTCACCAGAACCTACATGGCCTTTGCCTTTTCCCATACTGCTTTTTAAAATGTTTGAGAATGAAAATGTTGTGCATTTTTCACTTATCTTCTTTTTCCCTGGTCACAAAAAGGAGCTAAATCAAAACTTGGGCTTGAATAGTTCAACGCCTGATTCTCATGGCTACAGACACTTTGAACCCGGCCATCACAGAACAAGGATTTTTCGAGCTTTCTTCTGGGGCACACTTGCTCCTTCCCCCTTCTGCGCCTTGTGGTTTCGTTCTGATCCCCTGCTCTCTCGTGGCTCCATCCTGATCCCTCTCTTCCTCGAGTCTGAGTCACAAGAGCAATAACCCTGCCTGCTTCGACCTACTCAGTGCCTCAGCTGTTAGGGTAAAGCCCACGCTCCCGAGGGACTCACGTTTGAGTACAACCCCAGGATTGTCAGGGCTCTGGCTGGCAGTGCTGCCGAGGGGACAGTCTAAGGCTCTATTTTAATCTTCTGGAGTCCAGCCAAACACTGGAACGGAGCTGCCAGCGCAAGGGGGGCCCTCCTGCTCACTGTGCCTGACCTCCCATCAGGAGAGGTGCTGGTGTGTTCCTTCTCAAACTACTAGGGCTCTTTCATTGCGCCTGACCTCCCATCAAGAGTGCTACCAGGGATCCAGCTTCGACTACTGGGGGCTTAACCCTGGCACAAATCCAGCACACGAGCTACACGCTGCTTGTCTCCAGATGTAAGATGCACCAAGTGTAAATTCACCCGCCACAGGCTCAGCTGGACGGGCTGTTTCAGGTACTTTGGAAAAGCAGCCATGGAGCGCCGCCGACTCCTTGCCCTGTCTTATGGAGGTGGACATAACCCCTGCGCAGTTGTCAGCTGCTCTTTATCTTTTTATTTGGGCAGATGTGTGTAACCAGCATTTCCCATGGGCTCGTGGTCCCAGCCACAGTCCGTACTCCTGCAGCTGACTCTGCAGCATCACTGCAGCTACACGCTCCTCTCTGGAGTGGTACCGGCTCCACAGCTTGTTCCCACCCACGGTCATTAGGTAAATAAGAGCCAGCTGTGCTGGGGGCCTCAGAGAAAGTCTGCCAGCCCAGGGTGTGCCTCACCCTCTCCTAGATGCCCAGAGATGTGAATTTTACAGAAGACCATCAGCAATTCGGCTAAGAAGTCGCGATGGCTTTTGTTGCTCTGCTTTGTGGATCTCTCCTTTGATAGAGGTGGCAGCAGCGGCCTCCTCCTGCCCTGCATTCCTGGTCTGCTCAGAGCACCCAGGCATCAGCTGGAGCCCATCCTGCACACCGGGAGCTTTTCCCTGACACCAGCAAGCTCTGAGGTGGGATCTTGTCGATTAGCAACCTCCTACACGATTTTTTTTTTACATTTGCTGTATATCATAAATAACCACAGCACCTTCCATAACAATCTAGCACACCTTGCAACACTATAGGGGTTTTTGTTGAACAAGAAATGCTTTTACCAGCCTACGTATGTCCTTATTAACTTATTAGTTTGCTACTAATTACACCCCTCGGGTCAGCGCTCCAGAGTTACACAGGTTTACACCTCAGCAGCCCAAGGCCTCCCACACAGCTTTGCTGACAGAAATCGCAGCGGCGGGAAAAGGCTTTGTCCTGGGGAGGGTCAGGCAGGACTCGCGGTAGCAGGCACTGGCTGGCGCTGCCCCAATGCCCCGTCTAGGCCGGGTTCGGGCCCGGGCAGCCCGGTCCGGCCGTACGCGGTGCCCCCACACAGCCGGGCAGGGCCGGGCCAGGCCGGGCCTCGCCTCCCACCCGCCCAACATGGCGCCCCGGGAGTCGCGCCGCGCCCTCTTCTGGGCGGCCTCAGGTAATGGCGGTGGTCAGGCTGGCCTTGGGGAGCCCTGACTTACCTACCGGCTTCGTGGGGCGCGGTAGGCGGGCAACTATGCAAAGAACCATAAACAAGTGGGATGAAAAAACCCCTCCCGTGTTTTCCACAGCCCCGGCATTGTGGCAAGTCGCTGCTCCGGGCACAGCGCCCACATTGCTAAAGCTCAGCTGGCGTGGATCGCTTCGTCTACACCAACCATCGAGGGCTGCCGCCACCACCTCCCAGGTATTTATCGGTTCTGGGGCTCTGAGGTGACTGGGGGCCACGGGGAGCTGTGACACAAGTGGAAGGGGGCAGGTGTCCCCTCAGTTCACCACTGCAGAGCCATGGCTGCTCTGAACCTTTCATGCTGCAACCTGCAGCCATCATCACCAGTCTCAAACTCACTCTATGGGGACCTGTGTCATGTATTGGAAAAGGTGGAAGGGTTTTCAAATCAAAAGAGATTGAAAAGCCCAGCTCTGAGTCGCTGGGGAACATCTGATATGTGAAAATAGTCAGATGGGTCCACATGGATGAGGTGTTTCAAGAACTAAGGGCAGTTTGTGCGTCATCTGTGCTGCCGAGTCTCTGGAAGAGGGTTTGCACGGGTGTTCTTGGCAAAGTTAAACGCATAAAGATTACTCTGTTTGAGTGATTGCATCACCACAGGTTTCTGAGCAACTCCAAACTCAAGATGCATATTTTAAATCTCCCCTGCTGTTGCTGATAATTTGCTCCATATTTACCATATTACTTAGTACTTGCAAATGGGTTGGGTTTTTTTTAGAATGTAAATGTTAATTAAATTAGATAGCCGTAGCCACAGCAGGTCAAACTCATCTCTGACTCTTAGTGCCATTGCAATCCATGCTTTTAACATTCTGGATGAATTCAGCACTATTGACTTTCTCCCTGCATTAATCCATTGTACTTGAAAAGAAATGGAGCTTTCTCTTCTGTGTAAACTCAGATGGTAACTATTTCTGTACTGAGCTTTGTGCTGGCATTGGATCCTAAAGATTTGCCAAGGATGAGGCTACTGAAACTGTATTGCTTGTTAAAATTTAAATACGTGCTAAATATATAAAATTCTGGACTTATTCAAAGACCACAGTTCTTATATCTACATCTGTCAAGGTAGGTTTGGGTTAGAATGAAGGTAAAATAAAAGGCTTAATGCAACAAGCTTTTTAAACCACATTTACTCAGCTGGAGTTTTTATCGTAATAGTTTTCCTTAAAGTAAATTAGCCAACTCCCCCAGTATCAGAAAAAGGGGCAACTCGGAAGAAAATTGCCTCATGCACAGGTCTCCTACATTCTACAGCAATTGCATTTTTTAAAATCCACTGAATAAAATCATATTTAAGGCAACATAGTTACCGTTTATGAGTGAAATATCCTTTATGCAATAAAACTTTCCCTTTGGGGCAAGTATGAAGTAAATGAGATCCGTCTTTTGCGCCCTCCGATATGCAAGCTGATAAGAGGGTCATAGTTTTTTGACAGATAGCTGTATCGTTTCACTTTCAACATGTTCTACAGGATTTGCTAAGTGAGTGTACAGGGAATCAGTTCAACTATTGCTGAGAAAAAATATTTTAGTTTGGCAATTAATTTTAAAACCAAACTGAAGATTCACTTCAACATGAAGCCATGGAAGCTGAGAGAATGCAGCTGTACTGAGCATCAGCTACCTGATTACATTCCAAGTAGGTAATAATCTAGTTCTCAACTTTCATGTTCAAAATCTCATTCGAAGTGACAAACCAATGTCTTTCACTGGTATTTTTCTTACTAAATGTCCCCTCTATCTGTGGTTTAACCAGTTATTTTAACTTTAATTCTTTGCCAAATGACCAGATTTACCCCATGCAGATTCATATTAATGAGTATTAACACAAGTAATAAAGTGTTTCATCCTGCTCTGGTAGTCAGACTTCAGAAAGGTCCAGAAGGATCAGTAGAGATTTGTAAGAATGATTCAGGAATTGGAAAACACACCTCAGAGCAAGACACCTCGAGTTCATTTAACCAAGAGGTGACAAAAAGCTGTTAGCTCCTCTTCAGTAGGTACATTCATGAGAAGGATGCTTCAGATTGTAAAGGTGTTTTAACATTGAAAACAAACTGCATTGAGAGACCCAGTGTCTGGGTACTGCAGCAGTTTTGAGTAGAAACAGGGAGTATTTTAGGAGTACCTTAGGAGAAACTTGCAGAAGACTGACATGCCCTTTGCAGTGAAATTCACATTTCTCATGGGATGTGGAAAAACAAATAATAAATTATTTGCCTCCTAATACCTTCTATTCAGTGAGGAAAAGCAAAAAATATGACATGATGAACTCTGAAAGAGTTTATTATTATATTTNACTCTGCAGCATCACTGCAGCTACACGCTCCTCTCTGGAGTGGTACCGGCTCCACAGCTTGTTCCCACCCACGGTCATTAGGTAAATAAGAGCCAGCTGTGCTGGGGGCCTCAGAGAAAGTCTGCCAGCCCAGGGTGTGCCTCACCCTCTCCTAGATGCCCAGAGATGTGAATTTTACAGAAGACCATCAGCAATTCGGCTAAGAAGTCGCGATGGCTTTTGTTGCTCTGCTTTGTGGATCTCTCCTTTGATAGAGGTGGCAGCAGCGGCCTCCTCCTGCCCTGCATTCCTGGTCTGCTCAGAGCACCCAGGCATCAGCTGGAGCCCATCCTGCACACCGGGAGCTTTTCCCTGACACCAGCAAGCTCTGAGGTGGGATCTTGTCGATTAGCAACCTCCTACACGATTTTTTTTTTACATTTGCTGTATATCATAAATAACCACAGCACCTTCCATAACAATCTAGCACACCTTGCAACACTATAGGGGTTTTTGTTGAACAAGAAATGCTTTTACCAGCCTACGTATGTCCTTATTAACTTATTAGTTTGCTACTAATTACACCCCTCGGGTCAGCGCTCCAGAGTTACACAGGTTTACACCTCAGCAGCCCAAGGCCTCCCACACAGCTTTGCTGACAGAAATCGCAGCGGCGGGAAAAGGCTTTGTCCTGGGGAGGGTCAGGCAGGACTCGCGGTAGCAGGCACTGGCTGGCGCTGCCCCAATGCCCCGTCTAGGCCGGGTTCGGGCCCGGGCAGCCCGGTCCGGCCGTACGCGGT
>VWZK01021325.1:0-11232 GCA_013396935.1 Baryphthengus martii | reverse complement strand
AGAAAAAAAAGAAAAGAAAAGAAAAAAGATGCCCTGATTGGATGTAAGTCACCTGGGATAATCGGTATGGTAAATTTTTAATAAGAAGATGAAGCATTGAGTGATTTACTGCTAATCCCATTTCATGAGCTGGAGGAAGCTAAAGAACAAAGGTTTACGGTCCCTTTGGAGATTTGTTTCATCTGCACATCAGCGTACAATTAATGACCATTTAACTGTTGTTCTCCTGCTGGACATTGGTGGATTGATTCAGTAAATAAAAGTGACAGAGCAGAGTCCCATGGCAGTATAATAGAAACTGGCTGCACCTGTTATTTGCGAATCATTGCTTGCCAGGGCATTGACCTTTTCTAGTCTAGCTAAAACTAATAGGAGAAATTATGGGACTGATTACTTAAATTTCATTATAAGAACTTGTATGACAGAATCTATTTCTCAAAATTCACTGCAAACCAAAGTACTATGTCAGTATTACCAACTCCTCCCCTTTTCCTAACTAGTCATTGCCTAGTCGTAATGACCAGTTGGTTAGATAACACTCATCAAAGCATAAAGCAATGATTACCTACTCTAAGGGCTTGTTGGGAGAAAACGGCTGCTGTGTAATGAGCAGTATGTAACATCAAAGTCTTTTCTTTTTCGCTTTCTTAGCGAATAAAAAAGAAAGGAAGCATTATGCTAAGAGAAGGAAAATAAACTCCTTCAAACCAAACCCCAAAATACTGGTGTAGCTCCTCCAAGCATCCGTGCTCTGTATCACAATCCAGTTAGGAAACAGCTGCCATCAGATAACTGAGATTTTACAAATATTTAATGACAGATTTGTCCTCTACTTCAGCTGTCAGAGATACGAGAGGAGGGGTGAGAATAGAGAGGGGAGAGGAAGGCAGGGCAGAGTGATTTCACATCTCTATCCCTGATGCTGTTACTGAAGTTAGTAGAGAAAGGAGACAGTGCTCTGAGGTTCACCATTGGCCTAATACTTTCATTTGCTTTGTTTCTCCTTTGGGGCTGCAGCTGCTCTCTTGAAACAAGCTGGCTACAAGGATGAATCCAAAGTTGGTCAGAAGACCAAAGGAGTGGCATATGCCAATAGGGAATTCAGCAGGCTTTTCACAGCGTGTGTGAGACGGGGATCAGAACTGTAGAAATAGATAGAGTTGTTTTCACAGTCAAAATTGTCAGCAGTGCCTGGGGACGTTTTCAAAGTGTATCTCCAAGTTTATTCTGTAATATCTTGATAGAAACAAACTGAAAAAAAAAAAAAAACAAACATCAAAAAAACAGCAGTTGACCTTCTTTCCTTACTCAGATTTTAAAAGTGTAAAAGGAACAGTAATGAGGGAAAGCCTCTTTGGAAAAGGTCTCCTTCAATGTACGAAACATACTTACCCTTGGGAAATGTCTAGGGAATTAGAGGGTAGTGGGTGGATTGAACCTAACCCCCAAAACACAGACTATTTTATAATGGGTTTTTTTTGCGTTTGGTTTTGTTTTGTTTTGTTATTTTTTTTCCTTTGTGTTCTCTTCACAGAGCTGGAATACTGCACCTGTCTCCAGAGTATCTTCTTAATCCCAAATTATCCTGGAGGAGAAAAGGAAAAAACACAATCCACTTCCATGACAGGGTATCCAAAGGAAGTACAGACAGTGTGCGAGCTGCAGCCCTGTGGAGCTAAGTTGCAGAAGCGAGGCAAAGACAGAAAAGCATGCTAAGTAAAGCTTCACTGATTAAGACTAACAAAATCGTGGCATCTTCAGTGCCAGCATTTGGCTGACCACACTCATACTGTTCTCCAGCACCAGTAAAACACAGGTGCGGGTAGCTTGATACAGGAGGCCAGCTGAAATGGGCACAGAGGAAAGCTGGGGTGGGAAACATAACATGAATCCTCAGCCCCCTCTGACCCTCCTGGCGGGAAGCAGTGAGAGAACTGAATGAAAATGTGACTGGACTCATTTGCTGCACATCTCAGCTACCCTGCAGAAAGTCAGACATGTAAGCATGTGGCTAACAATCCTAAAATTAACGTGCTGTGTTCAAATGAACTTTGAACAATTTGATTCCATTCTGTCAGTGTTTGAAAGTAGAGGGGGGAAGCAAGGGGAGAAAATAGGGATGAGGGGACTCACAGAGTTGGAAGTGGCCTGGGTGGTGTCAGAACTGTTCCTGTGGAACGTAAGTAAACTAGAACTATCAGAAAAAAAAAAAAAAAGAGATGCTATTCATATATCTTTAAAGTGCCATCAGTGTTTTTGAGGACTTGGGCACTTTAACTTTGTTGCTGACTGGCCTATTGTTTTTTGGATGCAGAGCAGAAGATGTAGCTCTCATCTTGTTTCCCTGTTAGCATCAACTGTGCTGTCATGAACTAAATGTTACCATGCATATAATCCTGGAAATAAAATCTGAAGTAGTAAGTCACTATACTTATCAAGCAAAAAAAGGGTCACCTAGTGTGGCATGACAATTTACAGAGAGACATCATAAGGAAGAGTCTGAGTAAAGATGTAGCTAATTGGCAAAAAGAAAAAGCACAGAAAGGGAAAAAGACAACCAAAGCCATGCAGCAGGACAGGATCGACACCAGGAAAAAAAATCACATTTACTTCAAGGTGCATTCAGCAAATTATTATCTCCTAGAAAATCTTCCTCACTGTGAATTAGAGCAGATCCTCATGGGTACAGACCACCAAATTCTGGCCAATGTCCGAACTTATGGAACAAGCTAGGATTTAATATGTTGAAATCGTGCTAAAGGTTCATCAATTAACATTTTGACTGCTGATGCAGACATTTTTGCTAACTTTTTTATTTTCCACCTTCCGTGTTTTTCTGTAATTGTACATCTGCTTGAATACAGGACACTTGGGTTCCACCGCAGACAATGCAAAACCACCCCCAAAACATAGGAAAAATGCTCTTCATTTTGTGTTCATCAGCTGTTCCTATTACTTCTTCAGAAAACTTTTATTCCTCATGTTAGACATGGTGCCCCTTGGGTGAGTTAGGGCTGGCGATCTTTAATTAAATTAATCAAAGCCAGGGACAAAATCTGTAGGGAATATCGGGAAAGCCTGTAGGTTAATTAATCAGACACAGACAAGTAGTTTAGGCCCAAAACCTAGTTGATGTGATTTCTTAAAAGACAAACTGATATGAATAGCAATATTTTCAGTTAAGGGCAGTGAAAAAAAAGGTATTCAGCCCTTCAGCTCATACAAGGTCATAGATGATTTATCCTAGCAAAGGTAAAATGATTTTAATTTTAGCCCTAGACTCTCTCCACAATGTTCCTCAACTCAAATTCAATTTCCTGTTCTTGTTCTTTTGGTTTTTTTCTTTTTCTGTGTTGTAAGTACAAACTTAAGTACTCATGAAAACAAGTAATTAATTATCCTAGGATGAAGCCAGGCAAAAATGGTGAAAATTGCATCTTCTTTTACTCCTGTGCAATGACAGAAATTGCAGATTTCTCTCATTGCAAATAGTCTGCCAGGACCCAAAATCGGTTAAGAGCAAACCATAATGGGCAGCAACAGAGACATTGGTGGTCTCTCTTGACTATACAAAGGAAATATGGCCAGTAAAACCATCATGCCTATACAAAAAAAAAGTGTCAGATGGAATGCCAATCAGATTTTTAAGAGGCTAACGAAGGGAAATGGGAGGATTTACTAGTAGTTCCTTTTTAAATGGGTCTTTGAAGTGTCTACCAGCAAGCTTTCTCATTGCTCTCTTTTCACCAATCACCCTTTTACCTCATCAATATCAACAAGGTCTAGGAGACTGGCTTTACCAAGTTAGTGTTTTAGACAAATGTGTGTAAGAATCTTGAGTGAAATGTTAATTTTATTTCTGATGTGACCATGTCCAGGTCTTGGAGGTCCCAGGAAAATGAAGTAAGTCTGCCCACACAGTTTAGCATCAAGACACGGAAATATGGTCCACACATTTTCACAGGATTCCCATTTTCTTTGCATTCATTTTCTAGTGTAGTCTTTTCAGTTCTGTCTCCTCTATCTTATGTTTTATATTTTGCATATGCCTCTTTCTTGCCCTTGATTGCTTTTTGCCCGCTCATATTCATTCAAATTAGCCTTTTTTACTTCCAGCATATTTATTGCTAGTTGGCATGAATAACCCTTGGGTATAAATTAATTTATATTTGAATACTT
This sequence comes from Baryphthengus martii, assembly GCA_013396935.1. Lineage (NCBI taxonomy): Eukaryota > Metazoa > Chordata > Aves > Coraciiformes > Momotidae > Baryphthengus > Baryphthengus martii. The sequence continues at coordinate 7,053 of VWZK01021325.1, read as the reverse complement.
TCAATTTCCACTCTAATTCATATGTTTCAGTTAAGCCCCTGATGTCAAAAAGCCTCTCCAGGGAAAAGTGGATAGCTCAGGGGATAGGTAATAAGCTCCCTTGCCTTTTCCCTGCAGAGCACTGGTTCAACTGGGCCTACAGAGAGTTGGCAATAGCTGACAGACCTTATTCTTCTCTAGTTTTATAGACTGTTGAGTTATGCAGGCTCTGGTGCCTTCATATCCTCATTAAAACTGGACAAAGAAAGAAAATGTTTTTCCTTCAAATGTATTTGATCAAATGTCATTTTAAACAAGAGTTCATCTGGATTATACTTACATACTTCCTCCTAATAGTTCCCAGAATATATTAAACTTCGGTTCTTTATATATACACATTGTATATATAATGTATGTATAATATGCTTCATATTATACATACATTATACATATATATATANTTCATATTATACATACATTATACATATATATATAATATGCTTAAGAGCTAGGAGGAGCTTTTGTTTATGAGTCAGAGCATACTGGTGAGAGACAAACAAGCACGACTGCAGAGGAGCCAACCTATCTGTTGTTCTTATTTTTAGTTTGTCATTGAAACGGCTAGGAATTTCAGCTGGGGTCAGGGCCCTCTTATGCAAGGTGGGGTACACGTGCATGGTAAAAAGGAAGATAGGTCCCAAAAGAGCTTACTGTCTACATAATGAGTGGGAACAAAATGTCTCCCAACAGCATTGCCTGTACATGTGACAGTTTCAGAGGAATGTGACAGGTAAAAATTGGATGCAAAGCATGATAAAGAGCTGTCTGTCTCTTTCTGTCAGGTGGGGAAGGGACAGAACCCTTTTTACAGCTCAAGTCTATGTATCTAAGCAAATATACTGATCTTTCTTGTGCAAATAGACAACGTAAAATGTTATAAATTCCCTATGCCAATTTATTTCCTGCTGTTTAATTCCCCCTTTCCTCACAGATGCAAACCTTCTGTGCTTTGTTCTGTTTTCCCTGCTATTTATAACACCAGGGTCAACCAATTAGGCAACAAGCAGAGGAAGGGAAAAAAAAGGGTGGCAGAGGTGACCAATCATATGGCATAAACAGTGAATCAGGATTAGTGGACGTTCATAGCCAGCAGCTTGCAAGAAATCCATAGGCTCAAAATTGTTCACACGAACTGCTCAATGAGCAAGTGCAAATACACTAATCCATAAAGGTCACATTCTACTCTTGCATATTCCTCAAGCAGAAAAACGAAGGGAGGGGGGATAAATTAGTTGTATAAATTATTTGCAATGAATATTCTGAGAAGCTGTAGTTGTATTTGTTTCACTTCCTACCCTAATGTCAATTACTCAGTACCAGATGTTAGCACACATTGATGACAACACTCCCTTCAGGTCCTGTGGCAGAAAGCAATGAGTGAAGGTGGCTAGACTAAGGTCCAAGTTTTCACATGGATTTAGGTATCTAAATCCCTTTGGAGTCCTTAGCTGTGGAATTCTGTACACAATTCAGTGAACGCATCAAGGATCCTTGGCTGTTACTTGTTGTTTTTTTTTTCTGGTTTTGCTTCTGGCAGTCTGCCTGTTTGATAGAGAAAGAGAGGGTCACAGAGACCCTGAAAATCTGAAATAAAATGAAAAATAAATATATTCCTGGTCTGCACTGATACCAGGAAAAAAAACCCAAGATTCAGTGCTATAAATAATACCTAAAACTGCCTATAGTTTTTGAAAATACCTTATTTTCTTATGGTTTGCTGTAAAAAAAAAAAAAAANTTTTTTTTTTTTTTTTTTTTTTTTTTTTTTTTTTTTTTTTTTTTTTTTTTTTTTTTTTTTTTTTTTTTTTTTTTTTTTTTTTTTTTTTTTTTTTTTTGTAGTTTCTGCAAAAAGAAATACTGAAGTAACTTTTCCTGTTTAGCTTGGACTTTTTTCTGTCATTTTTCATGTATTGTTTTTACTGTAGAAGTGTAGAGTTTCTCATAAACAGACTGGTTGGTTGAACCATATCACAAAGAGAGACTCTATGATTTTGGCTTGGGCTTATAATATATTATATGAAACATATTACTATCTGACATCATGGAGGAGATAGTCCAGTAAGGAAGCATGCTTTATGTGAAAGATTGAGGGCATTTGGCACTCCAGTTCTGGTTCCCATAAGGCACCACAGTACTGTAACCAGATGCAGTTTATTATTGAACTGACTCCAAATGAAACATTCATATTTAATTTAACACACCAAAATTAAATATTTTGATCTGGGAATCTGGAAGCATTTTGTTTTGACTGAAAATGTCAAAACAAAACATTTCAGCATTTCTGAGTAGTGTTTTTCTCCCCAAACTTTTCATGTAGACGAAAAAGATATTTTGAATTTTGTGTTCAAGTTCAAGACAACAACATAGAAACAAGTAAGTAGCAGGGGTCTAAAGAGGTCTTCTAATCTATTGTCTTGCCTAAGGAAGGTCATTACCTACCATTACCTAATGTCATTACCAACCAAAATGTATCCAGCATGATCTCCAAGTCTTCCAGAGGCAGAGATCTTCCAACCATTCATCACTATCTTGCTATTCCACCGTCCTCGCAATTACCTTTTCCTATCGGTTAACCTAAATCCTCCTGGTGTAGTTTTGGTTCTACCACCTGTCATACTATTTGTTTATTTTTACAGAAGTTGTCTGCTTATTTAATGAAGAGTGTCTGTTTCAGTTCGTAGATTAAGACACATTAACTCAAAAATGGTGTCTTCCTGTGGACTATATGCCTAAACTCCATAATAACCATAAAGGTTTGATTCAATTTGTTTAAATATAGATCTGTGTTACCACTCAGTGTACTGTAAAGCTCCTGTAATGTCCACACAGAACAGTCAGGTATGAAACAGAGCCTTTGGAAGATCTCCTCTCTGTGAATAGTAGATAGAAGTAAAGCCACATACACTAAGTGTTTATGACTAGTTCTAGATATTTGTCATTTGGGCTTTGGAGGGCAGCAAAATGCTACCATTGTAGTCTAAAAAGACCTCTAAAGTGTAGGTAAGTGTATTGGGTGTCTACATACACAGCTGGCATGAAAATATCCATGTATAGACACCTACATACAGGTGTTTGCATCTGCAAATTGAATCTGACCTTCAGTGTCCACTCCCTTCACTACTATTCTGCTTTCTTTTCTTTAGGCTAAAAGTTACTGATTCCTTCAATAGTTCTGGTTTCTTTTTGTCTAGATTTTCATTATTGTCATCATATTGTTTTTTGTTTTTTTTTGTTTTGTTTGTTTTTTTGTTTGGTTTTTTTTTTGTTTGTTTGTTTTTTTTACAATTACTACTATTAGTCTTATAATTACTTCTTTTCAGAAAAGCTTTATCCTGAATCATGTTCCTTCTTATAAAGGTTTCCTACATAATCATCTCCACTACATTTCAGTTGCTGGGGTCTGTCTTAAACTCACTGTTTCTTTTTTACTTTTTTTTGCTCTTTCTTCTTTCTCAAGAGTCACATGCTCATCCATTTCATGGCTGCTTTATCCTAACTTTACTACTTCTTTCACATTCCCAGACACTTCATTTCCATTGGTTATAAGGATTCCTAGAAGAATTTTTCTGCTATTTCCTATTACAAAAAATAAAATAAAATAACCAATGCATTTTTTAAAGTCACGTTACACCATAAGTCCTCTCCAGCATGTTTCCAGCAGAAAATTATACCAAAATAAGAGTAATTGCAAAATATGTTCAGATATGCAAACCAAAGCTCATTGTAAGGATGAAGCACACTTCAGTCCATATTTAACAATGTATTTAAGCTTACCTGATTTTCAGTCCTATTGGCTTCAATTGGATTATTCATCTTCTTAAATCACATGATTAAGAATCTGGTTAAGTGCTTGATGAACATTTCAGTATGCACGTGCATCATGAATTGCTACAGGATTAAGTCAGATACACACAGATATGCCTCTCAAATTCTGTAGTTTCATCAAAACTATTTCCCTTGTAAAGCAGACTACGTTGTTGCTCTTGTTAAAGTAGTCTTTGATATGTTGTTACAGTCAGGTTCCACTTGTACTGGCTTGCAAAAGAACAGTCAACTCCATATGTATACTGTTAATACTCTTCTGAATCAGAAACATCAGCAATTTGAATTCAATTTTTTATTTTGACATTATGCAGTTCCCATTCATTCTTTAAAATGTTAAATCACCCCCAGCCATTCTTTTCTCTGCTCCTTTCTAGAATCAAAGGCAATTCCTTAAAAATAAAAAGCAAAAGAGAGGATAGAAACTTCATCACTGAATACTACCTAAAAACATCTATGTATCATCCATGTATGCATTATTCAGGACCAGAAATCCAATAGCACGTGCAACCAGAGGATCCTCCATCCTCCAAGACTTTCTGATTCTAACTTTCAAAATAAGGACACTGACAAATATTTTTAACACATTTCTACTGATATTGCATAAATCCAGAAGCATTTATATGCTAATCAAATCAAAATAGACGTGATTATTGAGTGGAGAGTGTCAAGATGGCTGTCCTTTTGCCATCAACCCATGATAACAGTACTGACACTGCATTAAAGCACTGAATATTGTATAAGCCAAGAAAGGTTATAGGACATGACAGACTTAGATAATAGCAAACCCTGAGAAATCATACCTTGCCTATTACATATTTATTACGCATTACAAATTGTAAATATTTGAAAAAAAAATAAAATAAAATAAAATAATAAAAAAACCCACACACTTCAAGTAGTTTCTGAAAACCTGGTAAGATTTTGCTCTTGTCCATAGAAAGGCCTATGCCTTTAGATCTTCTCTTTTTTTTTATAATGCAGAATGGAAAAAGCAGCCTACATGCCTTTTTAATAAAATCTAAGCACTCCATGCAGAGTTCTGCATACTTTTCCTAAAAATATATGTTTAGGACCTTTTCCTTGAAAAGGTCTTTAAACGATTCTCATCTTAATGACTTTGCAGTGGAACCAAACTGTAAGTAATGCTGTAGGAAGAGCAACTACAGGATTTGACTGAATAGAGAATTTCTGAAATAAAGAAAATATAGAAAAAAAATAGAGATAGATAAAGTGATTTGGAATAGAAAAATCAGACTGAGCATTAATTTGTACTAAATTTGAAAGAATCTTTAAGTCAAAAAGAAGAAATCTGGATTGAGAAAACTGAGAACTATCAGGACTGGAATGACAGGATAATGTTATAGTGTGTGATTTTTTACACATAGGTAAATGCAATGTTTGGAGTAACCACTTTTCTAAATCATACATAATAAATACAAATTTAGTGGTATAGAAACAATTTTGAATTGCTGTTCATTTGCTGAACTGTGAATTTAAAAAAGGTACAATTCTAAAGAAAAAAATCTATTTTAAAAACAGTATTATATTTAAATTCTATTGATCTGGATAAAGCAAAAAATAGTTTTAAGTGGTTTTAATAGAAGAATAAAACCAAAACAAAATATGTGTTAAACATTCTCTTCCATTTCTTTTATTTAACCAATGAACAGGCTGTTAGTTGTCCAACCTTACTTCTAAACGTTGAAGCTCAAAAAGATAAAACAAAGGACAAAAAAGAGAGTTTTGCACTCCTTCACAAAATTACACACATTTATATTTCAAAAGAACCACTGCCTTCTAATAATTCAAAGCACCATTATAACTTTTCACTCTGCAGTAAATTGCTTCCTCTTAATGGCAAACCTCATTTATCAATATTTTCTTTTTTTACTGTAGTGGCACTACAGAATCTAAAAGAAGAAAGGCAAAGAAAGAGAGAAAGAATAGACTGAGAGAGAATGAAAATCCTGACAACTGTATAAAAACCAAGAACACAGCAGAAACAAATGGTGCATTATTGCACTGAAGTAGAAAAATTCCTCTTTTTGAAAAATGTCAAAAATATCAGGTAGCTTATTAAGAAATACAGTAATATTTCTGTTTGCCCCACTTGTACATTACTACCTACCTATTTTGTGAAGAATTGTGATGGAATTTAAATAATGATAAAATCTTAGATGAACTAATATAATCACAACAAAAGAAATTTGATATCAGTACATATAGTTGGAAATATAAGAAGCAGTAATACTGACACGGTGATAGGAACATTATATGAGCCTATATACGCTGAGGCTTTTCATCACAGCAGTGACCTGTTGGCAGACAAGATGGGAAGAAAAGGACTTGTCCATTTTTGAACTTCTTTATAATCTTCCTGCTCCTAAAGGAACAAATCTTTTCTAGAAGAGTTTAAAGGTGAAGCAATAATAGACTGCTTATGATTTTGCACAGCTTACTTTTCTGTTGAGAGGAATTCTGTTCCAAAATGGGAGCCCACGGCACACAACAAAATGTGTTCCATCCTCTTTAGCAGCTTATAACAGTACTTATGCACACTATCCGCTATCTCTTAGAACATCAGGGGGCTTCTTCAGCAAAACATATTTCCTTACACTGGTTATGACATGAAATAATTTCAGCCATTCCTGATGGAGATGGATGCAGTCAACAGACAAGAGACACTATTAGTATTACACAGCTTCAATAGCTGTCAGGAGGAAATTTTGTCAGACATGTTCCTGCAAATACCTGTTTTATGAAAGCAAACAAAACCAAAACAAAACAAAAGTTTGTTTGTCATAAATTATATATTTTTAAAGCACATCATATTTTTATAATGCTCTTTAATTTAAACTCTTACCATATGTTCTGCAACCAATGCAGGCATATGGTATATGTAACATTACCATATGTCTGATAATATTTTGCTGTACATTACAGCAATAACAAACAGCCCTGAATTGTAGAGGGACTCAATTTAAATTATGTTTTCTCTTCATTTTTTCCATTTATAAACACTTCTGATGACATTTCTGAAGAAGCCTATAAATCCCCAACACAGCTTCATATCTCAAACTAAAAATTTAAAGGAGTATTTTATGGTTAAAACAATACATTCATCACTGTGAAAAAAAGACTACTCTCCTTTGATAAAACAGGGATAAAAATAAAATAAAATAAAATAAAA
>VWZK01021316.1:1711-14022 GCA_013396935.1 Baryphthengus martii | reverse complement strand
CCAGCCAAAGCTCTCTGTTCAGCCAGGCTCATTGTCTTCTCTGTCAGCTCATCTTTTGGGACATGGGGATGGCCTTGCTCCTGTGCCTTTAAGAGTTCCTCCTTGATGTGTGACCAGCCTTCCAGGGCTCCTTTGCCCTTCAGGACTGTCTCTCAAGGGACACTCTCAATCATGCTCCGAAACAGGCCAAAGTCTGCCTTCCGGAAGTCCAAGGTGGCAGTTCTCTTGACTCCCCTCCTTGCTTCTCTAAGAACTGAAAACTCTATCATTTCATGATACATGGCACAGCTCTTTGTTGTCACTTAATGTTTGAAATCAATGGAATGATAATCGCATACACGGGTGATGCAGTGTCATTTTGTTATACAGATGTGGTGGACAGAAGGGAGAGAGAGTAAGAAAGAATAAAACAGTAAACATTACTTCACGCTAAACTGAAGAACTTAGGCTTTCTCTGTCTTGCTATTACCTTACCATTACTTGGTTCATGGCTGGTTTTCTGTAAACATCAAGCTGCTGGAGTCAGTTGTTAAACTCAGCAGTGATATCCATGCTAAGCAGGGAGCTTAGCCATCTTAGAATTTAATTTTGTCAGCTGAAGTGAGTTGAAATTGTGTTGTGGAGAAGAGTGATTATTCTTAATAATATGTGTTACATCACAAATACATATTCCCGATAAATTATTATGTGCATCGCCCTCTGTAAACAGTACTTATTTTCATGGCACAAAATACTGCAGTAGTTATATTTTGCCACCAGCTGCCTAACAAGTAGAAATTTGGTGATTTAAAAATGTACTCACGTATACTGCTGTGTTAATCGGGTAATATGGATAAGACCAAGAAACTGTCAATATCTATTGAAGAGTGGCTGTAGGTCAAGTAATAATGGTAACTGGATTTGACACTTAGCAAGGTAAACAAATAAGTTCTTATGACTGATTTAAAGGTGTAATCAACCAGTTGCTGAATGTTTTTATAATTGAGCTCATTGATGCAAAATAGACCAATTGTGAAGGTAGCAAACATGGGATGTAGAGTGATTAGTACACAAGTACAATGTGTGGTCTCTGAAAAATGTTATTTCCTAAAATGTCAGCTGAGCTGTATAATACTCATCAAACATGACAGTGAGACTAATCCCTAGTAACACCGTAAAGAAGAAAAGTAAAGGGATTCTGAGCATTTCCTGATTTTTTTCAAACAAGGTGCTGTAAGAAAGCAACACGAAGGGGCTAAAATGAGAAGTTACTTTTTAAAAAACTACTGTGTCAATAAATAGCTGTACTAAGTGTAGGACGTGAAACACAGTTTGTAGTCCATCCCAGCTCAGTTTGATGTGTAGAAGATCAACAGTCCTGTCCTTTCTCTTCTGCTGATGAGGAAGAATCATTCTGGTTTTGGATAACCACTAACCCTTCTCTAATGCGCTTAAATAAGGATAAAATTTTTGTTAGTCATTGCCATATCTTTATGGAGCTACTAACACTATTGAATATATTCAGTGATTCAATGCAGTAACTTTATGTTACCATGCTGCAACAGTGAAAGAAAGTATTTATAGCTATTCTGTTTACTTCACTTTCCCAAAATGCTGTGTCTGGCTTGCAGGCTCATTCCAGAAAAATACCCAAAATCGTAAGATGTGACAAAGGTGAAGGGAAAAAAAAAAAGAAATAAGGCTTACCCTCTCAGTCTCCAGTGACTTCATCCTTTGAGTACTTATCAGCTTTCACCTCATCTCAGCTGCTTAGCTTTAAAGCAGAAGCCTGATCACCAAAAGACACATTGTGCTTTTCATAATAACGTAGGCAGTTTAGCTGGGCGTCATACATCCTCTGTCAGGAAAAAGTGCTTAAAAAGAAGAGACTCTACCAGTGCTTTAGCACATTCTTGAATGTTATTGGGATCATACCATATCGATTGATGAAATATAGAGCTATATGAGCCATTAGGGGAAATCATTTAATAGATAACAATTTTTTCGCTGGGCCCTGAATAAATAAACTTCTCTATTGCCTGTTTACATACGCTTTCTCTAATTATTTTGCAAACATACTTGAAACAGAGCTTTTTTTTGTGTACAAGTCAGTAAGGGTTCTGCTACTGGTTTCAAAGGCAACCTTGCTCTATACTACTGCCTTGTAAAATTGCATCAGGAACTTTGCGTTCATCAAGCATTAAATTGTGTCTGACATCTAAAAAGCAGCTGACTTGATAGGGATAGATATTTTGTTCTGGCTATGTTTTCAGTGAACATGTCTCTTGTGTGGCTGTTGAAGCTCTAGAGAAACTGAACCGAATTATTTTAGCTGAGAGAACTTCCTCTAGTTTTACAGGCAAATTTCTGTGTTAACAGAGCTTTACATCAAAATATTTTGAAATACTGCAAGATAGCAGTGGGCTTACCTAAGAGACATAAGAAGTGTACCATATTCAGAATTTCTAGGAATCTTGTTTCTTATTTCATGGTTATTTTGAGTGGCCACTGATAGTATCTGAAGGATTTGTCCAAGGACATTTAGAATGATTTGCAGAGTGGTTTCTTGTGGAGCCATTTCTTTGTCAATAGAAAGTTACAGAAAGTCTATGGTTTATATGTCCTTAATTCCACTCATGCTACTAAAATAACATCACACATTCATTACACATTCGCACTTTCACTAGCTTTGCTGGCAAGCAAATTTTATTTCATAGGTTTTGGCTTGGCTGTGGATCCATGGACTAAGATAATACTAGGCTAAGATGGTACTGACATGACTAAGAAATACCAGTCTTTATCCCAGTAAGTTTAAATGTAAATATAAAGCAGAAAAAAAACCAAACCAAAACAAACCCAAAGAAACCCTCCAGATACAGTGCATAGATACACTGAAACAGAAGATGGGGATGAAACAATATGTGTCATTCAAGGAAGCAGTAATCATGACACATGGGCCCACATAAAACACAAGCTTAGCTTCAATGTGAGCATAGAACTTAATTGTAGTAATAAGGTAGTTTTGTTGATGGCATAGATAAAACAGTACCAGGATGAAAAACCAGTAGTGGTTGAAGATGACTTGCTTGAAAATACAGACAGAGCAGTGCAAATTGGAATCATAGACTAGTGTTTACATGTTTATTTGTAAACTAGGTGAGTGCTGGGTGAGAGAGCTTGAAATAAGGGCTTGATGAGAATTTAGATCCTTCTGCAATAAGCAAAAATTCAATTTAAGTGAATTTCTACTGCCGTTAACAATACAGATTAAAGCTCAAGCTACTCCTTCCTGGCAACGATGGCTCATATTCTATACAGTGGGGACCAGTAGTGCAGTGAGTAACCTATAACTGTGGTATGCATGTGTGGTACCGCATTTGTGTTTTCTTCGTTAAATGCATTTGAAGAAGAAAAAAAAAATCAAGAATGATACATTTTTCTGCTCATACATTTTGGCTCTCTCAGAAAGTTTTGTGTTGTGTAAAATCTGAACACCCTTTACCAAACATGTGACATCACTCTACTGCAATGAAAACACAAGTTTTATTTTTCGGGCATGTATTTCAAGTGCTAACTTCCACTAACTCAGCTCTTCCCTTCATCCACTAGTTTCAGAATAACCTTCAGTGACTTCTGCAGTGGATTTCAAAGCTAGAAGTAGTGACTGAGAGTCAGCTCTTGCTGAGACATTTTTGTCCTTTCAATTTGTCACTCAACAAAAAAAAAAAATCCCGATACCACTTTCAAACACATAGACTGACAAGCTTTTAAAAGAAGAATGTATAAAGCTTATCACATCTTTAGGCTTTCAGGATTCCACTAAGAAATATTTTCTTGTAATCAAATGCTTGACATCTGACATTCATATCTTGTTATACTAGTTAGCTTATTTCCAAAACTTTCCTGTATGTTGAAGTTTGCCACTTTCAGATGTATTGCAGAACATTGTTTCAATAATTACAGACTACAGGGCTTACCTCATACCAGTGCTATAAACTTTTTATTCTGGTAGCTGTGGTACCACTAGCTGCTAGGCTGCTCCATCTGTTTCCTACTTGCTGAAACCCTGTGAGAGAATGTACTTAGTGAGATATTTTGAAAAGGGAAAATTTAGATCAGGGTGAAAAAGCACGGATTTTTCTTCCATTTACAAGAAAAATGTAAGTTTATCATGTACACCTGAGTACCTAGTCACTGTTACACATACAGTCATTCATGTAAGTCTAGTGGTACTAGTTCTTGTCCAGGCATCTGGATCTGTTCTGGGAGAGATACTGACGGAAATCTTGAACTATAATCTGTATTGCACATTTTATATACTCTGATACTTAAATTGACTAAATGAGGTGGAAGAAGTGCCTTCCTTCACATTGAGGTCATCATATTTTACAAAAATGATCTGAAATGCATCAGAGGTGGACTTCTCAGTATAGTCAGCACAACAGGAAATAATCTTCCTCCCTCAGGAGTTGCATATATTTACAGGCTTTGGAAAGCAATGAAGCCAATTCATCATATACATCAGCGCTTTTTATTTGGAGGGTCTTTCAAAATAAAATTCTGAAGATGACAGCTGTAAACATCTGCTACAGATGCATCAGTGATGACATAGTGTTTACCACGATCTTCTATATGTTATACAACTTTAAGCAAAAGGCCATATTGTCAATTCCATTTTCTGCTTAAGAGGCAGACAACGCAAAACACAAAGCTGGAATTCTGTGTTATGGTAGAAATGCTCAGTGTCACCAGAGCTATTGACTTTTCCCACCTGGCTTGCAGACATATGGAGAGAATTGACGTATGTGCCATATTGTAAAAAGTGGGCTTAATGAACACCCAGGCATTATGTTATACCAAATGTAACAATAGATGTGATAGGCAAGCTACTTAAGAACATGTCACAATGCTTTTTTAGTAACTAATTTGCCTTTGGCAATGTTATGAGGAAGAATGTAGATATTTAATTTCCAGTCCAAGAATAAATAGAAAATGTCCCTCATGCATGCTTGTGTTTAACTATTTAAAATAATTTTTTTTTCAATATCTTTATTTAAAGAAAGTAGTAGCAGGGTTTGTTTGTTTGTTTTGATTTTCTTTTTTCCCCTATGGAAATTCTTTACTTGACTTAGATTTACTTTTATATTATTTTCTGGAGACTTCTATTGAAGCATTTCTTTCAGATATCAGGTGCACTGTTGCTGCAGAAATGTTCTACACAAAGCAAGAAAAAAAAGAATAAAATAAATCCTTCATTAAAGTGTAAATGAAATTAGTTAAGGACCTCATATAACCTTGAAGTGCTGTAGAATTAAGCCTTAGTCCCACAAAATCTTAAGAACATGAATAATATCACTGGCCATCCAAATTACTGCAGATTTGAATGTTTATCATGAAAATCCCATAAGAATAAAACTAACATATTCTTTTGCTGGTGAAGCACAAAGGAGGAAAAACAGTGTTCCAGTGTTCAGGATAGGCCACTGGGCCAGTAGGTAGAAGACAATTTTTCCCTCCTTTGATTTGGACTTGTTTTAGAATCTGGAAAATGAATATTGCTTAAACAATAACGTAAAACACTTCAAGTAGACCATTTTTTTTTTTTTTTTTTTTTTTTTGCCCCCGGCAACAATTTTGTATTTCCTAAGCAAGCATATTTGTGACACCCCTTTCTGTATAAATATTCTAGAATGTTGTTTGCATTAATCTGCTAGAATCCTCTTTTAGTGGTTCCTGAGAGAAAGGTTGGATGCACCTTGTGTCAGGGAAATGTATGTTCTGAAGCTTCCTGTTAGTAGTTGCTGTGGGCGAGCTACAAAAAACTCTGAGAACTCATACGTAACAACTCACAACCTCTACCTCCATTTTGTTATGCTCCATAAGCTAGGTATGTAATGGCAAACTAATACATGCCCTGTGAGGCACAGGTCACTCTGCTTATGAAGCGGGGACGATATGAATCCATTTACCGAGTTGGTGGATTGTTTTCCTGCTCTGAAGCTGAAGAGCTTTCCACTACTGCAGCATTTCCAGTCCAGTCACACATCTTCCTCAAAGACAGTTGTAGTCTTTAGCCCATGTGTGGCTGGGTCAAAGGGCTTCCTTACTGTACCTGCTTTGGAGTGTTATTTCCCTGATGAAGAAGAGCAAGGATAAAATGCTTTATGCAATGCTTGTTAAACTTTGTGTCAGCCATGTGAAGTGCTTGTATACTGTCTAAGGTCATCAGGTCAGTAGGAACATTTTTATATGCAGCCACTGTCTTTTGTTCAGGCCTCTGCTACATTAAAATATAAGGTCTGTGAAGAATCAGATTGAGATGGGTGGTAGTGTCAGAATTTGGACAATTACATTATGCTTTGCCCCAACAAAATCTATAAGCCTATTTCCTGATCTGTTTAAACTGTCTATAAGGAGTCGAGCAGTTCCTTTTATGACTAATTCTTAATTACAAGCACATTTTTGGTATACAATTAAACCATGTTTTTTATAATAGTAGTATAATGCAATACATCCACATTAATAGAGCTAAAACCCCCACTGTATCCATAAATTAACATTTTGAAAGATTAACACAAGCTGCTTTGCTGTCTGTAATCAATAAAAAAGGGATTTCAAGTAATTAAAATCTCTGATGTGAACAATTCTTGTTTGATGCCTGTCAGAAAGAACAACAGAGTAGCCATAGACAGGAGATAAATATAGATAAAACAAGCCTTGCTCCTAGGAGTTCTTATCTACAATAGGATTTATTGGCATACAAGTCTTCCTTGGTTCAGACTGTAAATGAATTAAGAACATAGCAAGCATTGCTGTGAATTTGTGAGAGAGAAAAAACAACATAAGCAACTATTGTCGCATGAAAAATATATGAGAAATAAATAATACTAGCTGTTGTACATGTCTGATACATAGACATGTTAGGTTCAGTTGTTTTAAAATAGATTTTCAATATGCATAAATTTCTATTATTTATGCTTATAGAATTAGCTGAAGTCTCTGTCTCTTCTTTAATCACCTTATTTTAAAACGGAAGGAAGAAAAAGGGTAAACTCTAAATCTTTAAGTTTGCCAAGCTGCCCGATTCAGGTCAGTCTTGCTTGAGACATCACTTATAGAAGTATGCTATTGAAGCATCAAAGGCTGAGGGCAGATTTAAAATATCATTATCTAATTTATTCACAGTAAGCAATGATACATGGTGTTTCCTTGCATAACTCTATCTGAAAAGAATATAGCTAGATTCATACTTGTGTATGTCTAGCCCCTGTTCCCATATGTTTGCTCAAATGGTACAGTTGTATGCAGTGTAGTTAACTGGGCAGGGAGAGGATTAATCTGGAAACCACTGGAGAGGGAGTGATTCCTCAAAAAATAACTTAGGAAGTTGTGAATGGAGTAGGAAAGCCAAGGGCCTGAGGTCATGGTAACAGAAGGGAAAGACTAATTGACAAAAGAGAGCTGACGAGCAGTGCTTTGAGCTTGGACGTGTAAGCTGGTACTAGGGAACTCGCATGCTTGAGTGCCTGTCTCTACACTGATGCATGTTGTGTGAGTTAGAAGTCTGAGTGCAGTCCTATGCCTATGACCTCACTGGGGCCAAGGAAGTGTTATGAGATGGGTGTGTGGATGCTGTGATGGATGCAGGTTTCTTAGGAAAAGCAGAACAGGAAGGCGACAAGGAGGAGTTGCCCTTTATGTGAAAGAGCAGCTGAAGTACATTAGGCTCTGCCTGGGGATGGGTAAGGAGCGAGTTTAGATCTTGTAGATGAAGATTAGCAGGCAGACCAACACGGTTTCTCTTGCAGCAGGTATCTTCTATAGGCGTCCTGACTAGGGAGAAGTAGTAGCTAAGGCATTCTTAGGATACTGGAAGGAATATCACATTCCCAGGCCCTAGTCCTTATATGGGACCTTAACCACCCTGATATCTACTGAAGAGACAACACAGAAGGGTTCAAGCAATCTTGGAGACTTTTAGAGTGCACTGATGACAACTTTCTGCCATCGGTGATTGAGCAGCCTACAAGGAAGGGTGCTCTGCTGGATCTGTTAATTGGAACAAAGAACTATTGATGGATGTGAAAGTCAGGGACAGCTTTGGCTGCAGTGATCATAAGATAGTGTGGTTCATGATCTCACAAGAAGGGAGCAGGGCAGAAAGCCACACAACAGCCCCATATTTCAAGAGAGCAGACTTTGGTCTCTTCAGAGATCTATTTGGAAGAATCGCATGGGATACATTCCTGAATAGGAGAAGAGTTCAGGAGAGCTGGTTGATTTTCAAAGATCACCTACTCCAAGCTCAATAAGTGTACATCCTGACAAACAAGCAATCAAGCAAAGGCAGCAGTAAAAGAAACATGGGCCCACTTTGAGTGAGGTGGGTGTATTGGTGACAAATGACAGAGAGAAAGATGAGGTACTGCTTTGTCTTGGTATTTATTGGTAAGACCAGCCTTCTGGAATCCCAGGCTCCTGGGACCTCAGTGAAAGTCTGGACTATGGCAGACTTCCTCTCAGCGGAGGGGAACCAGGCTAAGGGGCACATAAAGAAACCAGAACTAAATAAGTCCACAAGGCCTGATGTTTTGCACCAACAAGTACCAAAGAAGTTTTTTGATGTCATTGCAAGGCCAGTCGTGATTATCTTTGAAAGGTCATGGCATTAGGGAGAGTTTCCTGAAGACAGAAGAGAGAAAATGTCACTCCTGTCTTCAAGAAGGGCAAGAATGAGCATTTGGGGAACTATAGACCAGTCAGCCTCACCTCCAGTCCCTGGGAAGGTGATGAAGAAAAATGCTTCTTAAACAATTCACATGTTGATGATACTAAGGGAAAGCAAAGGATACAGTGCTGTGAGGCACCTCTGAACAGCATTAGCACGATACTTTTTCTTTTTTTTCCAGGACCTTATAGCCTTACTCATTTTAATGTGAGTATTGTAGGATCGTTTCCAGAATGCTCTGAATAAGATGGTATTGCTGCTGCTTAGAACCTGAAGTGACTTTGTTAACCTTTTGCCGTCCCTGGAGAATTGCAGCCATTCATTCCCATGTCAAGGGGAAAATCTTTTCCTATGTCCTTAGTACTATAACCTATACAGTGTCCTTCCTTTTATGTTTGGTTTTGTTTGGGTTTTTTTTCAGTCTTTTCCATTATGTACACATGTCTATCTTTCAAAGTTCTTATTTTTCTCTTTTCTGTGCTTCTAGCAGGCAAAATGTTTTTGTCTCTGTCTAAAGATGAGGGCAGGATTTGACGTTTTTAGCACGATTCAAATTAACCTAAGCTAAACGCAATGCTAGAGATGTGGGTCTAACTCTATAGTGACAAGTCTCTCTAATCCCTCACAGTTTTCTGGTAGAAGAATTAACAACGACAGTAAGTGTGACTACACTGTGGTTTATGGTATTGTTGCTTGTCTAAAGAGGACCAAATTTGAAACTTCGACCTTTTTTGCTATAATCTCACTGTTGTCCTAGGTGCTTTAAAAAGGTGGTAAAGGAATGGAGAGAAACGAAAAATAATGCAGGTGATACGTTCTTGAACTCGACTTGCAGCAGCTGCATTTTAAAAACTGTTGTTCCATTTTACTAGTATGTCTGTGAGGCCTCTCCATTATGTGTGCAAACACAATCTGATTAGTCTTTTTTATAAGCTTGTCTTGTCTGCTTTTATTATAGACATCACCTTCAGACGTGGGGCCACCACAGCCATTAAATCAAGAATATTTAGCTATTATTTGTAATAAATGTCAGCAGGGCTGAATTGAAGACATCAGGAAATGTTCAGGGCAGAAAACATACTGACATTCATTCATGCAAATTTGTACCACTAGTAGAATTAAACATAAAGAGAGAGGGTAGAACGTACATTGCATTTATATTACTGGTTTGGCCAATTGTGATTCATCATGTAAATGAGAACTATAATGGGTAAGCAGCAGTATAGTGACAAAGAAACACATGCAAACTACAATTAGGTGAGTATAACTTAAAACCCAAGACTTTTAAGGACTCTTTTTAAGTTACAATGAGTCAGTGTATAAGAGACATGAAAACTGCAGCTCCTCACATTTAAACTGGTAATTTTAGTCAGAAATTAAAAAAATACAGGTAGTTTTTGATATTTTTCTCCTTTCTGCTTCTTCACAATGTGAAAAGATCTGTTCTTTACACTATTTGACCAGAAAATAATAGCACTAGGAAATTTTCACAGACAAAATTCATAAGTACTTTTCAAGTTCAATATTGTATACTGTAGGAAACTTACTAAATGAATCCTACTCAGAATATAGGAAGGGAAATCTTGAATTTTAACAGAAATATGTTTATTAGATAGGTATTACTGCAGTATGATAATCTTTTGCCAGATTGTGTCTGGAGATGACCACCAGAATATTTATGTCAGTGAAAAAACTGTAACTACTGTTTTCTTGTACAAGATGCAGTCTTTTTCACCAAGCCCTAAGGAAGATTATAATGTGAATCTGTAAATGATAGAACCCAGGAAAGAATTAATATTGTATTTTGTTATTTCTGACACATGGAAAACCAGAGGATGAAAGCATATATATATATATATTAATCTCTTTCTATTACCTTGATGCAAAAAAGAAAAGTCTTAAACCTATTCCTGAAGAGATTAAAAAACAAAAAGCCAGCTGAATGGAGCTGACATAAAAATGTTAAAGAAATTTAGAGACAATAATGATTCCTGCAGTTTTTCAGTTGTGGAATCTAAACAATGAGTCATAAAATTGAAATACAAAAAACTTTTCCTTTTATATAGTGTTCTCTGAGCCAACTGTAATTTTCAGAGTAGCGAATTTCCTGAAGTGCCAAAGAATTAAATGCAAAACAAATATTCTGAATGAACTTTCCATTCTCAGTGGTTATAATTAATGCAATAGAGTGTTATCATGCAGACTGGAAGAATATGTAAACAAAAACACCTTTCAAAGTGTCAGAAGCAATCAGTGTAAATTGTTTCCTTAGGGTTTTGTTTTTAATTCCTGAAGTTGGGGGAAGGACCTGATTTGGTCAAGGGGAAATGAGTGCTTCCTAATAAGTGAAATACAGCTTCTCTTCACATAGTTCATGAATTTACATAGTTACTTAGCTCATGCTGCTCAGTTATCATTATCATATTATGGTCATTGACAGAAATTATAATTAGAAGTCATTGTTCTTTTTTCAGGGGAAAATCTCTTCCACTCTGTAATTCTTCATAATTCTTAAGTGTTTGAATCCTGAATACACTGTACTGTGGTAGCAAAAAAACAGAACCAAACAAGTTCATGCCAAAGAGATCTGTCTTTTTACCTGTCACATGTTTTCAGGATATTATGTAAGCTTAAGACTGCAGTTATTTCTTTTATTTATTTTTTCTAACATGAGAAATCTGCTGTGCAGGGATATTGTACAGAGCCTGGGTAAGTCCAGTCTTGGAGTATTTTGAGCAGTTCTTATTTCATCATCTCAGGAAGGAAATAGTAGAGCTAGGGAGGGAGCAATCAAAGGCAGTTGAAATGATGAAAGTGACAGGGAAGCTGTTAAAAATGTTAGGACTTCAGTTTGAATATGAGAAAGCTAAGAAAGTATATGATTAAGATTTACAAAATCATCAAGATGTTTCATAAGTTTGGCTCCTATACTCCTATTTAGTAATCACATTGTTGGTGTTTAGTAATCACATTGTATTGTAAGAGTATACACTGAAACCAGAAGGAGAATTGCTAGAAAGATGAAATGTCAGCTAGGCCAAAAAGAGAAAAGATAAATTCATAGACAAAAGGTCCAGAAAGAGATGCTGGAGGACCAGACTAGGAACAGTCCCCTAACAGCCATATCATGAAGACCACAGATGTTTGTGGAGTATGAGGAAAATGGGATACAGATAATAGCTCGATACGTGCGCTCTTTTTACATCCTCTTCTGCTGCTGTTGGACACAGACTCCTAGGCTCTGAATCAGTGATCTAAATAGGTAGGGCATTTCAGATGCTCTCAAGTGTTCTATCTAGAGAATGCAGGTAAAATGTCCTGTGACTTTTTTTTCATCCCAATAACAGTGAGGTATAAATGGCAAGGAGGTTGGACTAGATGATATTGAAGGTCTCTTCCAACCAAAGACATTCTGTGATTTTGAGTCAGGAACAAGATAATAAATTAGTTAACACTTAGCTAAGCACATATGGTGCCATCTACAAAATAAGTTTATTCATTAAATTAGTCACTGGCAGTAATTGTGAGCCAATTCCTGAATAAACTTGAAGTAGATTCTCTCAGTGTAAGAATGTGTATATATTTTATTTATAAAACCGTCTCT
>VWZK01021297.1:115080-139585 GCA_013396935.1 Baryphthengus martii | reverse complement strand
TACAGTCGCGATCAGCTACCGCGCAATTTCAGCGGAGCCCAGACTCGCGCACGAGTCCCCGAGATTAAAGCTGTGGAGCTCAGAGCGGCGGGTCGTAGGTGGGAGCTACATTTCCAGATCATTTTAAAGGTCACGGGGGAGGAGGGGGGGAAAACTGTGAATGTCAAAGTTGTGCTGCAGCTACTTACATGTCGGTGCCAGAGCAGGGTGGTGGCGAGTTAGCGGTTTGATTGGCAGCTTACAGCGAAAGTCCGCGCGGACTCCTGAGCCCGGCTCAGCCCCGGGGGTCTGAGCACTTTTCACCGGACAGAGGCAGTTGAAGGAAGCTCGCACGTCCCCTTCTTCTCCTCTCCTCCTCCATCCAGGACAGAGAACGAATCCATTTCGGTTTTTCTTCCCCCGGCTCTCCTTCCGTTTGCCTACACATCCTCCAAGTCCTAGCTCTAGCTTTTAACTGCAGTCCCTGGAACAAGAGGGGAAAAAATCGTTTATGGCTTAAAAAATCCAAATGGCTGATTTTGTGTGTGTGTGTTATAAGAATGCACCCACAACAACAAAAAAGTCACTTCTCTGTCCCCCACCGTACAGCAGAAGAATAATAAAAAAGCTTTATATTTTTGCAGTGGGTATTCAAAGATAATTTGATGCCATTGTTTCTGCTACAGATGGTTCTTTTTAATACAATAACACTGCTCTTTGTGCATACTACACACAATAAAAATCGAAAGCGTTCTCCTGAATAACCATTTTGTTCTCGCTTGTATACAGGCCAACAAAAGCTGCCGTGAGGTAATGGGTTCTGTTTATTGAAGCCATAGAATAGAGGTTTGATAAAGATTTTTGTATATCGGGGGGGGGAGGGATTAAAATAAAGACCTCGCAAGGTCGAGCTGATCTCTGCGTATTTATTACCACTGAAATATTTTATCAATATATTTCTTTGACTTGCAGCTGCAGGGATCCCTCTTCCCCTCCCCCCGCGCCCCATCCCTAATCAGCCCAAACATCTGTTTCTTTGAATTTGGGGAAATCTGTAGTCGTAGCCAGACCTACAAATCCAGACTCTAAGAGCGAGTGGGGCAAACCAGCTCAGAGGCGAAGGCGGCGGGCAATGGAGAGGCGAGGCAGAGGAGCCCCGGCTGTGCAGTGTGTGCGCGTATCTTTGTGTGCGTTGTTTTGCAATCTGCTGTCCACGCACACACAAAGGCGCAAAGGGGTGCTAACGGCCACCGGGATTATCCCACGGGATTTCCCGGCATGAGGACACGCGGTGCGTCCCTGCGCTCCAGCACCCTCCGCGGCGCGCAGCTCCCGCACAGTGCGGCTGTTGCGCGGCGCAGCCGCCCGCAAAGTTCCTCAGCCCCTCCAGAGCCGTCCCCGGAAATCGGATTCCTGCTCTGCCCCAGTCCGCAGCCCGCGGAGCGCACCGGACAGCCGCAACCGGGAGACAGCGAGCACCGAGGGGGCTCCGGGCTCTCGCAGAGTTCTCGTGCGCTGCTAACTTTCCGCTAAGTAATGAATAAATTAGCACTGCTGAAGAGGGAAACAAATATTAGAGGGAAATGCCAAGCCCCACAGCTATTTATGCCTTAGAAATTGTTTCACAGGGCAAGAGTTCTGCGCCCGAAAGTCCCCCCGTTACCTAGTTTTGGATCTGGTTATGACTGTAGCAACTCGAAGAGAGCCCCAAAGCAAAAGAAAGTGCTTAGACAATAGGGCTCTGCGGGAAAGTTGTTACTCAGTGACTGTGTTTGTCTACCTTTCTATAGGAATTAATGCCACAGTTCTCTGTGCCTCTGTACCCTGGACTGACAGTAATCCACCTCTGTGACTTCTGCCCTTTGTGTTTTCACAAAACTCGGCTCACTTGTAGCACGACAACAGCACGGAATAATGACTTTAACCTTCAAACATTCTTTAATTAGCTTTTTCAGCAAACTAAAAGATGCTCAAATGAGCCCTTTGACAAAAACTGACCTGCACCTTCAAATTCTACTTTCACTTTTGGGACTAAGACGTTATTGGTTCACAACTCGTCTGAAGTCATCTAATAAGGGATTATTTAGGAACTATTACCCACACGCCAATTAAAGCCTCTCCGATGAAATTCGGGAGACAAAGATAAGCATCAAAACGGAAAATTAAACTATTTGCACATGGCTTGTTTTTCAACAACCCATTTTCCATCTCAGGATAAACATCTTCGCNCCCGTTCCCGCCGGCAGCGCCCGGCCGCAGCGGTCCCGGCCAGCCCGCCGTCCCCGCACAGGGGGGGCCCGTGCTACCAGGGGACTGGGGGAGCTTTTCTTTCACAGGCTTAACGCCAAGAGAAGGCTCGCAGGGAGGGCAGCAGAGCTCACCTCCACGCATATAGTTCAAGCAACCTCCTGTCATTTCGCAACAGCCTTTGCATGTAAAGGGCGGGAGGGGGGAACGCGACAGGAAAGATCCAAACGTGCCAAAGTTTAGGAAATCGTGCAAGAACTTCCCCAAACTGGTAAGATTCGGGAAGAAATTATCACGTCTCCTGAAGAGGTATTCTATTTCTCAGAGCGGTTAAGAAAAGAGATTAGTAGGAAATGCGCATTTTGCTACCTACGGTGGTTCTTCGGGTTAAATGGGAACCAAGCTCTGTACAATTTAATACCGATTTATCAAGAAAGATTATTTTTTTCTTTCCATAAAAAACATCGCTATGGCTCAGAAATTTTACATCGTTCTTAACTGCTGTATACAAATCTTGGAGCGAGTTTCCAAGCAAATTACAGCAGCATCCTACGGCAAGCTTACAAAGAGATTCCAGGAATGCCACGAATCTAGGAGGGAAATACGAAGCCCTCTTTTTAGCCTGAAGCACGAAATTGGCTTAAAGCTCATTTTGCAGATAACCAGAAACGAAATCATCAGTGCGTGGAGAGGGTGACCGCAACTTCCTAACGCTCTGCAGCAATTTCTAAGACTTTCTGGGAGACAGAAAAAACCAAAACAAACTAGCACCACAGGTTGGAAAGGCTCTAAAAGAAACTCAAATTTCAAGGCTCATTTTTCGTCCTGGGCTCCCACACGGGTATCAATACCCTTAAGTCTCTGAAGACTGTGCCGAGACTTTGCCCCACGGGTTGGGTAAATGAATGCCCTATATTTTAGCTTTCCTAAATCATTTTAGTCTCGGAAAAAAGCCCACCTGCACCCAGGTACATAGATAAAATAACGGATCACTTCAAATTTGCGAACTACATCTACGTTTCTATGTTGTATATCCGAACAGGAAATATCGGTAAGGCGCTTGCCAGACACGCTCTCCCGTGGAGGGGCTGACTGCAGATGTTTGACCTAGAGCTGTATCCAGAAAAGAAATAATTTCTGGATTTTGGGGCTCCTAGCCAGGACAGAACACGGACCCCGTTTCAGAGGCGACAGGAAGCGCCAACCGCTCCGCCACCGCCTCTGCGGGACTCCAGCCGCGCGCGGACCCGCGCTCCTCCGCCCCCGCTCCGAAGCTAATCTTCCCCGGAGGAATTCAGGTTAACGTGAAACCGGACAAGCCCTTCTTTTGCATCCTGGCTCGCTGACGAGAGGGTTAAAGTTTAATACCAGCGGNTCCCGCTCCTTGACGGGCCGGGCCGGGGGCAGCCTGGGCGCAGGGCCCGCAGCGGCGCTCGCTCGACATCTCGTCTTTCCTCTAGAGCTTTTTCCCGGGCGGAAAGGGCTTCCCAAACTATTTCCAAAAGTTCTCATCCTCTCGTTTTCATCTAAACAACGTTCAGGCTTTTCTAAGCAAAAATGCTCCATGCGAGAACTGTGGCGTGCTGCCCGCACACCAGTGTGCCCGCAGTGGTGCCCTCTCGGATATCTAGTCCTCGGAAAGGCTCGATAAGCTTCCCACCACCTTACAGACTTAGAGAAATGTATGTAAGAACTTTAGATGTGCCTCCTATAGTTGGAGATTTTTCAATTATTTAGTTTTTTTCTCATGATTGCTACGAGAATCTCCAGACTTGCTCATTTATTACCTCAACATTTACTGCAATATTCCTGCCGTCAATTGCCATGGGTAGCTGCAGTGTCAAATATGCCTTTACTGAAAGATGACCGTATAGTATAGGATAAATTTCTCCCGGGAAGCAGAAGTATAGGACCAGTAATGGTCTGTAAGTATTTTGTCCAAGTATCTCTGACACTTGACACTTTATATATTCAACTCTTTAGAGACAGCAGCTTTCTTTGGAACTGCACTTTTTTTACATACTAAAGATGAATTTATTAAATAAATGAAGCTTGTTTGTAATAACTATTAAGTCCCTGCATATGTTATGTCTGTATTACAAATATATATGTATTCTGAAAACGTTTTGGCAAATAACAGCAGTAATAAAGAAACTAGACCATGTGCATACATGTGCACAGAGTACATACATACTCTACACTGTATGTCTCTCACTCACACGCATGCTATACACTATATATATGATAGTGCCTGATACATAAGTGGCATGTAACACTGCACACTTATAAAGTCAGAGACCCCCTTCACACCTACTTCCACACACACAAATGGAGTTTGCAGGTGTTCTTACTTCTTAAATGGTGTGAGGAACATAATTTTGAATGCTAAATTCCGAATATATCACCTTGGAGTAAGGATCCATAACCTACATGCAGGTCTCTTCTCAAAACTTATGTTTTCATTACACGCTTATTATTGCTGTTAACAGATTGGAAGGAAGACCACCAATCTTGGCAAGAGGCTCCCAGTGAAGTCCACAGAGCCTTTCACTGGCAGTATTCTGCCTGGCACTTTCCTCATCACTCACTTAAGATATAGGGTGAACTGGTGCAGCTTAATTTTTTTGGTCTGAATGTTTTCAAGCAGTCTACCATCACTACGTCATCACAGTAACATCTGCTGATCCCTATAACCTGAAGTGTCTTAGTGACTTTAGAAGGTAAGTTCCGTTGATTTGGAAACACACAGATTTAGATAAACCTTCACAATGTTTGCTTCCTATTGTTCTTATTTTTTTCCAATGTCTGTTCTCACTCCAGTCATTACAGAGCTCAAGATAACAACCAAGGTCCATAGTGGGCCACAACATCTTGTGCACAATGCTTCTCCCTCTGAACAACACAGGCCTTAAGAAGGAATCCTGCTGCATGATTTTAAACCCTCCACCAGTACTACAGAGTAGCGATTCCAAGGTTCCTGACAGGTCAAGAAATCCAGGTTATTTGGAAGAACATTAATAAATGAGGATATGCAGAAATGAGGGGTAGCTTAGTTGCAGCAGGAAAAGGGCAACACCCTCATACTGTAGCTGGCACTGAATTAGAAAGTATACAACGGATTAGATATTAACCACTTCCATCAAATCCAAGGCCCAGGAACCTAGGGGGAGGGAAGTGTGTAAGAGCAGACGCTTAGAAGGTAAAACACCCCAATTAACCTCATTATCTGTTACAAAACTGTACTGTTAATATTCTGGGTTTTTCAAATCACTGTTGTTTTTGCTGTGGCTGTTGAAGAGAATCTGTTGACTATAGCATGTATTTTGCTGTAGTCTCCCAAATCAGCATTGCCCTTCTTCAGGTCAGGGGAATGTATCTTAAAACATTCATATATTTAAAAAATATGTATTGTTATTTTAATAGGCACTGTGGATAGTTTAATTTGTATCTGTATTAAATTAAACATATGGTGAACAGGGTATAATAGATTTTCTATAATTTAGCTGCCAATGTGGCAACAGAAGCCAGTTACTCTCACCAGCAGACTTGTCAGTGGTTTGTTTACTAGCTTATTTGAATTAAAATAAAGCTTCGCTTCTGCTGACTGCACATCATTATCTATGAGACCATAATCCTGCTAGCAAATCCTATATCTTCCAGAACTGGCTCTTTTGTTTGGGATTACTGAGAGCTTAGCCTATAACAAAGAGGAATAAGGCATCCCTCTCATCCTCGTAATTAAGTGTGGGGAGTAATTTAGAAACAAACCCAGAAAGATGTACAATTTAGAGTTCTGCTTCTATACAGGATTGGGGAACAGAAGAGGCCAAATACTGATTATGTTAGCACAATGTTTAAACTATTAAACTACTGTACAACAGGAATCCAGCTTTTAAAAAGAAATGGCAACTATCAATAAAGTATTAAGTTGCTTCACACTAGAAACACTTTTTGCTTATCTAAAGGTATGCTGAAAAACATGGGTGGAGTTTAAAGACTGAAGACTATTTTAAATCTTGTTTTTTTCTACAGGTACATGTTACATAAATTTCACTTTTATATCTCCATTTGAAATTAAAAAAGAGCATAAATAAAGAGCATAATTTAATACACAATGATTTGTATTTTAAAGTATCTCTTAAATGTTTTAACTATTTTAGAATGAGTGTTTTCTAGGAATAGGAATATCTCTGGCAGTTGAACATGCTTAAGTGCTACATTATAATGCCACCAAGATTTTTATTTTCCTTTGGGAAACCAAGTAGTTTGAAGTTGACAGCATTTTACGGCCACCTTAGAAATGACCACAGCATTCAGAAAGAGAACAAAGAATATTTTAACATAGGTATTCTGAGGTCAGTCAAATGTGTATCAGCAATCTTTTGATTCTGTTGCTCTGTCTGTATTCGAGTCATCAAATCGTCTTTCTGATCAAAACCCAGTTATATTATAGACAAGTTGTAAACATTAATAACTAGGTCACAAAAATGGAAGTCTCAGGAGTATACAGATACACAATATCTATTTGCAGAGGGCTAATAAGGACAGGGGTTGATTTATAAGTCTTCGACATTAATTGTCACAGATGGGAATTCTGAGGACCTCTGTGAAACCAAACGAGGCCCTAGTGAATTATAAAGCAGGTCCTTAGACTTTAAAAACATTTAGGCAAAGTGACAGTTCAGAACATCTGTTAGCCTTCTGTCTGAGTATAAACTGGATGTCATGGAGTGCACAGCTGTAGGCATTTTCTGCCTCTTTTTGCCAACATCTGTCACAGCATTACAGTAATATAGGTAATTATCAACACCTCATATAAACTATTTGCTATTTTAATTTCTGAATAAGTAAAATTAGCATTATACCCTTTTGCAAAAAAACAAAAAAAAAAAAGCCAGAAGGGGAAGAATATACATTGCCTTTTAAAGCTGAATGACAGATCTGATCATTTTAGGAGAGCTGAAATTCAGAAAAAAATCTCTAATACAAATAAGGTCCTTAGGATAACATAAAAGACTTAGGTGAGAACAAGTTTAAATATTCTCCCTTTCTCTCCCTGTCTCTTAAAAAAAGACATCCGAGTCTCATCTGTCATGAGCAAAGAAGATCAGTAGCAAGAAAAGATAGGAAACCGTTAATCATCTATGGTTTTTTCCATGAACAAGCAGCTGTCAAATGATGTATGTTTTACCACAGTAACAAAGCCAAGGGCTCATCAGTACCAAGCAATTTTACTGTCAGCTGGTCATTCTTCTCAACATCTGCAGTAAGAAAAAGAGATCACCTTGCAGTGATGCACAGGAGCCCAACGTCACCAGCCGATGGTAAAGCAAGAGAGGTAATAACCCACGGGGCTTTCAGAAATAAAAGCATGTTCCAGGGGTGCCCTAACAACTGAACAGAAAGAGGTGCATGGGAACAGGCACTCCAAACTAGCAGGCCTTCAAGCCAACTTTTCAGGACCACATTTGGTCCTTTTACATATCAAGAGACAGAAATCATTGCCCAGTCCTGATGATCACCTATCTGATTGTGAACAGGACAGAGAAGATTTCATAAAGTGATCAGGTATTTTGGTTTCCTCAATTTTGGAGGCACAGGTGATACACTCTATATAGAGTATGATTTGCAGAAGCCAGTTGCTTATCATTTGTGATAATCAGGCTCCTGTGAGATGTTGCGAGCTGAAAATCAAAATCATCAGCCACCTTTGGGAACAGTGGTCCACATGGTGGTTGTCTTAATGAGAGAAATCTTATCACTTCTCTGCACAGCTTTTAGAGCACAGGATAAAGAATGGTAGAACAACAAAGCAATGCTATCAAACAGTAGCAGTGGAGAACATGACAGTCTGAACGAGCAAGTATGAGCCCAGTGACAGAAAATAATCATGTGGCAATGAGTTTCACAATATTATATGGAAGCAATGATCATACTTATTTTGCTTTCCCCACAAAAAGAACAGCACCTCTGCCAGAAGCTAATGTTCCAACATGGAAAACCTAAAAAAGTGCTGTTAGCTCCTTTTATAAAGGAGGCATATGGAACAAAGTTGTCACTAATATGCTATTTTTAGTGCCTGAACTACAGTCCAGAAGATAATACCCAATTACATGATACAGTGCTCCATACACTGTCTGAACAACAATAGTGGACTGAGGCCAAGAGAAAGCACCAGAATATGGTTTTGAAGTCATTCAGATTTCATGTATTTTATTTTCTTCTAAAAATAAAGGCTTTGAAGAGAGGTGCGGTGTTGTCCACATTGAAGGAGAGGGGCCAGAGAAGAGTTGAAAGGGAGTTGAGAGCAGATGGAGGGTGAGAAAGAAGAGAGACCTTGACTACAGCAAAAGATAGCTAGGGCACAGATACCCAGAAACCTAGAGAAAAGAAAGAGAAAACGCATCGGGGATGCACAGCCAGAGAAAGGCATCCACATAGCTGTAAACCTGTTGTATCTGTACCTGTAAGAAAGACCACATTCAGGACAATCTATGCAGTTTTTGGACAATACAGTGTTTTACTAATTCCTCCATTTCCCTTAGTTTCCACTCTGCTGGACTGTGAACTGTGGTGGCTGACCTGCAGATGCAAATTTTTTTTCATAGCCTCTGTTAGGACTGCAGTGATTTTACTAAGGACATAGAGGACAACTCCACACCAGTACAGCTTGAGACTGATCCAGCAGTTTTGAAAGGAGATGCACAGAAATCTTACCGTTTTGCTTTCTTATTTCCCCCTTCCCTATTTCTTACTGCGTGTTCAGTATTTATTACATACTCTCTCCTCTTTTCTCCTCATGTACAGGCAAAATCAGCTGAAATTGTGGACCTACTCCATGCAGTCTGATGTCCAGCACTCTAATAAAGACAATTCAGCAACAAGGATCATTATACTGTGGTCTTAAGTCACTTGTGAGATGTTTGTAGGTTGGGACTACTCTTTCAAGAGCTCCATCCCTCCAGTGAACAGTTA
Organism: Baryphthengus martii; assembly: GCA_013396935.1. Lineage (NCBI taxonomy): Eukaryota > Metazoa > Chordata > Aves > Coraciiformes > Momotidae > Baryphthengus > Baryphthengus martii. The sequence goes on along the minus strand of VWZK01021297.1, from coordinate 130,384 downwards.
CTGCTCTGACTTCTCTTCACTACGGCAGCTCTGTATCCAAGTGGATGCTAAGCAGATTTTCCAAATTACAAGCTGCAGGATAAATATTTTCCTCCTACTTTTGCTTTCAACACTAAAATTCTTAAACATTTATTTTAACACTTGCAAATAAAACTATCTTACATATTCCCACCACCCTACTACCTAACTGCATTGTTCAAATGCCAAAGAGTACATGAACTATTGCAGATCACATAATAGATGCCTACACATTCACTACACCAGTAATATTTATTATTGAAACAGACTGTTTTGCAAAGAGCTCTGAGATACCTAGGCCATAAAAAGTGTGATATAAAACAAAATGCTATTCAGTTCAATAGATGTCTGATAAGAAAAGAACCCTAAAATTTGAACAGTTCCTCCTCCCCTTAATCAGCCCTAACAATGGTACCCCAGTCTCAGTGCTCCTGCACACGGCAATATCTGTCTTTTAAAAGAGGAATAGGAACGTGCCGCTAACAGAGAGTGCTCATTGGTAGAACATTGTTAGGTGTTTTATAATTGATAGTTTTCAGCATCAGCACAAAGGTAAGGGCTTTAGCCTTGAATACTACCCACTAACAATATACCCACGTACAGAAAACTAGTGCTAAATGTATTTATTAAAAATAAATGCTTTAAAATAGTCTGCTTTTCATACAAAGTAATTATCTTACACTATGTGTAAAAGGTACTTTTGTAATCAATGGTATACAACCAGCTTCAGATACAACCACACACATACCCCATTACACACAGTGATGCTCATCAGATTGCATGGGACTGAATCATTTCATTATGTTCTGTAGCTTAATTCTTCAATTCCTGTAGCTTCAAGCTGGAATTCATCCAGATCAGCCCTGTTTTCTAAGATGAAATCAAAATACTTCAAGGCCACAACCACCAAATAATACAATCAGCTCTAAACACAGAATAAGGTACTTCATACTTTTTAGAGGCTCATAGTTCCTGTTCTAATAGTGCCAGGGCAACCGGGAATTCCCCCCCCCCCCTTTTTTTTTTTTGGCACTTCTAGTCTAATAATTACCAAAGGACAAGAGAAATATGTTGCGGGCATGAGTGAATTTTGTAGCAGTCAAAATAGACAGTAGCTGCCAGACGAAGAATTTTAAATGCTCCTAATTTTCACAAGTCCTTCCTAAGAAGCTAATCACCGACAAGCTAATGTACTATTTTTTTTTGTACATTGGATAGATCTGCACAGTCAAGAGATAGAAAAGATAAAGAGCAGAAAAAAATATAATATAGTAACAGGCTATGATTTTTCCACTGAACCATACCAAAATAATTTCCCTAGTGGAATTAGGTGAGCAATCATAAGGGTAAAATGTTTTAATTACTAAAAATGGTTAGTTTCATTTAGTTATCTGTAGCATCCTATCATCTCTTTTAATTAATTCATTTGCAAGTATTTGGATGACCATCAATTTATTCATAAAAATGTTTGAGAGTTGCAGGCTATGCAAATTCTGTTGCTAATTAGTTAATGGCTACATTCACTGTCTCAGTGGCTGACGATCAAATACTTGTGCTTATAATTCTTACACCTCCAAACATTTTTTCATACAATACACCAGAATGTTTCTGTAGTGTTGTAGAGTGGACAGCACTGATCTTGACTGGCTTTTGCCCCCTCAGGATCAGTGTTTCCACAGCAAGTCCTGTGAGGATCTATCTTGTCTTTTCTTCTCTGTAGTAGGCATTTAGGGATAATAAAATAATTAGCGAAGAGGTATGTTCTACGCTTTTTTCAATAAGCTCATGACAGCCAGCATTACAGCCCAGACCCACAAAGGCTCTGAGAAGTTAAAGAGCCTTAGGCTGCTCCATACATTTGTCCATATGAGCCTACACCTCTCAACTATCTGATTTATTCTTTCAAATGTTATACCTTGTGTGGGGACAGGGACACAGAATGAAACTAAATGACCAAAGATCTCTGGAAAAGATTGAAATGATGCTGGCTGATTGTCAGACGACAGTGATAAGACTGTTTTGATTTTATCCACCACCTGTAATGCAATGTGGGGCTGCTGCTGGCCCTGACTGCTGTCAGGTGCATAGTGACAGTGTCCAGGTCACTTCTCACCATCCTCAAAGAGGGAACTGTGTTGATAATTCTATTTTTTTAAGTAGTCAATATTCCCTTAAATGCCCATTGTACCACTACTCAGAATTTTGTAGAAGACTAATTTAGCCCTAGTATTATAAGATCCTAGGAGACTGTCCAGCCTAACATTTATAAATAGTTCTACAGAAAAAAATCACTTGTGTGAACTCAAGCACATTGGTAACTGCTGGACTGAAGCCTTGGTGAGTTAATTTGTATTGTTAGTACTGCTCCTCCAGTGCCAAATTCCTGAAATTTGTCTTTTCGTATTCTTTTTCTACATTTACTCATGCTAATAATCTAATCTCACATTACTAAATATCCTAGTATCATTTAGAATATCATTTAGAATGTTCCGATTATGGAAAAAAACTCCAAGTGAAAAGTCTTTTGCAACATACATCTTCTCCTCATCCTATTGCCATTAAAATGTTCAATTTCAGAGGATCAGGCATAATTTTCTTTTTCTTATACCCTTCCCCCTTCTCCATTTGTTGTATTTCCATTATAACTCCGGAAAAAGAAGTATTTCAGTGGGTGATAACTGAGACTACACTGCTTAATAGATGAAGTAGCTAGCCTACATTTCAGAATGATTAAATTAAGTCCCATCAGAAAAGTAAAAGTTTTACATTTCTTTCTTAATCAGGATGCTTGTTGCCACCTAACATTACTTTTCTCAAAGGAAAGTAAGAAAGAACATTTGTTAGTAAAAATTTTATATTTATTTTAATCAGGACACTTATTGCAGATTAACTAACATTACTCCTCTTGAAGGAAAGTAAGAAAGAAAACTTGTTTGATTCTAAACATTCCATATCATTAAAAATCCAAGTAAGAAACACAATGATACAGGCACACACAGCAGACTGGAAAAAGTCAGCCACTTAAATAGTCAAATCATACAAGTCCTCGTTTGAGCTAAATTATTCTCCCTTCCCACTATGAAACAGCACAGAAATGGGAGTGCCCTACTGGGGAGAGTGAGTAACAATTTATTTCCGATATGTGTAAGACACATCAGCAGTTTCAGGACTGCAACCAGACTTTTCAATTATCTTCTGTGGACTTCATAAGAAGTTAAGAACTTCTTAGGTTTTAGTATGTGTGATTACACATTCACATAGCACACTTACAAGACCTGATTACATGAAATCTGAAATCGTAAGAATGGTTGCACTACAGCTGCTTCTAGCCCTGTGTCCTCCTCCAACAGTAAAAGTCAGTGGAAGTAGAGAGAAGAGCCTCGAGACAGAGTGAGTAGAAAGTGTGATTTCCCTGCCATGTTCACCCAATGTCCAGCAACTTGAAGTTCAGGAATTTTCCGAGTATTAGACAATTTTAAACAAGATTTTGATAAAGTCTTCTTCCCTCTATTTGCCCCTCTTTTTTCTAATCACATAAGTGTTACCAAAATTCCATCACCATGGGTATCACAGGTGAATTATGGGCAACACGAAATATCACTTCTCTGTTTGCTTTTTTTAATCTCCTGCCTAACGATTTTCTTTGCTGCCCTCATTCCTGGCTCTGTTTGCTGATGATTCTGCTTAGGAGGTTACTCCCACTACCATTTCTTAGCTACTTCCCATCAGAAGTTCCCATTCTGACACAGCCTCACATATACTCAGTTTGTGAACAAGTTCTGTTAAAATCATCTGGTTTATCTTGAAAATGTTTACTACTCATTTGTCTTTGTTTTTTTTGTCTGAAGCACACTGACAGAACACATACAGCAAGGGTAAAGCTGCCATAAATGTTGATGGAGAAGCAGAAGAAGGGACAAGTAACAGGGACAAGGAGTGTTTCCTAACTTTTCACCCAGATCAGCAGCACATTCCTAGGATGAGCAGCTGCACATTCACATGCATGTTCTCGTGACTGTAAGAGTCACTGTGTCATTGCGTCTGTATGTCTGCCATGTTAATAAGTAGAAATTTGCATGACATGACTGCTCCCCCACAGATGGTCTTTAGTTCTTCCTTACAAGTAAATGGAAACCATTCTACTATCCTGGCCTCTGCTTTTGCTCCAAATAAGATTTTAATTTATTTATTAATAGGAGGATTTTATTTGCAGGATTAGCTTCACAGGGTGCAGTTATCTGCTAGCCAAAAATGGGAAAAAAACTGGTTTACTTGCCATTGCAAAGAAATGGTGCATCTGCTTTAATAAACAAGGATATAGAAATATGCAACAGAATCCTCAATGTTTGCAATTATTTGTAGGTAACCATACCATCCAGCTACCTCTTCCTTCCTGTTTTGTGTCTGTTTGTTTGTTTTTTTCCTATCAAAAGCTTAAACAGAGGAACTGCAAAATTTATTTTAGCTGTTAGACAGAACAATTTCCACTGGACTTGACAGAGAACCTAATGTTCCCATCAGTGGACTGAATGGCCTTAACTGAGAACGTCATTGAAAGCTCTTTGCCTAGGGCACAGGGTATTGCAGGAGCTGCTGTGCAAATTCTCAGCTCCTTGTTCCAAATTACTCAAAGCTTGCTGAGCCTTTGGATATATCATATTATCCATCTTTGGTTCATCATCTATTCAAACCTTTGGGAACAGAGGAGGAGAATGGCTTTCATTTCTGAGTGTCTGGGTTGGATTTCACTATTTTATTTTTTTTTGTGGCTGGTCATTCATTTCTTCATTTGGGTTTTGAGATGAGATGTTGTGGGATTTATACTTTGTCAGTAAATAAGTATTTTATAAAGCTTGGGATAGACATTTAACGTTGCAAAAAAACCACAAAAAAACTTGTACATGGTTGGAATGGCAAAAGCACTTACTGATCTAGCAAAATTTTCTCAGAAGGTACTTTGTCTTTTTCCTCTTACTATTATGTTTCAGCCTGTGAACCGGTCTTCCTCCTGCCAACACCTCCAGCTCTGGCTGGAACATAAAGGATTCTGAAACAAGATGACCTGTCAGTTGAAAACAATAGTAGGATGCTTTTTTTTTTTTTTTTAATGTTTTCTGAATACAAAGTTAGCCATGTCTACCTTGAGACATTTGGACACTGTAAGTCAAATTAAGCAAAGGGGTGAACTAAAATTTAGAGCATTAGTTAAAATAAAATAAATTCCCAAGAGATTACTTTTATTCAGAGTAAACTGGCTTTACTTTGTCTAGATCCCTGCCCAATGAGTTAGTTATTTTTTTCTAATACATCTTGCCTTTGTTAAGTTTATTGCTGTGTAGATCATGTCATGGAAATACCCCCCCAAAGGAGAATTCCCTTCTCTCTGAGAAGGTATCTTGGAGGATATAAAAGCGTGTGCAGCACATTCTCTCCTTGCTGGTTATGCTTATAATGACTGGTATGGACAACTGCTGTCTATTTTGGTCTTGCTCTGAATCAGCCAGATAAAATCATTTCTCATGCAGAATACACGCTTACATGGCATTTACTATTAAGTTATTAAGTCTACAGAGCAGCAGGATCTAAGTTATTAAGTCTACAGATCTGCAGTGACACACCTGATGGTTCAGAGCTTCCCTGACTGTATCTGACACAATGCCTCGATTTTTTACTGGAAAAATTTAAGGAGCCTGCCCAGAGAAAGGAATACAGTTATAAAGGTGCTTTCTTGCTATATGATGTTTACCAATTAATTTGATTGCTTTCCTTAGCTACTATCGCTTGCTTCACGTCAGTTGGGCATAAACTACAGAAAGCTAGAGGAGTCAGCACTGTGAAGATTCACGTTCCGCACAAGGATTGCACGGCAGTGCAGGCAGCAGACTGAAAACTCCTGTATCCCTCCTTCAGTACCAGAGAGTAGAAATTAAGAGAAATGAGAAGTGCTGACTAAGTCACTATAGCCCTGTTATGGCTGCTTGCAAGGGAAGTAGTTTGGAGTCTTGCAGCCTTACAGAACTGCAGGGCAGCTTTACAGTTCTTGTCCTCTTTTCTCAATCCTGTGTCAAATCAGAAGCTAACCAAAACTCTATCCAGCCAAGGGATCAGGCTTGGTGTTGCACTGTTTTTTTTCTAGGTTACCTCTCTCTGGAGTTCTATATTCTAAACAGTAAAAATAATAATGTAAATGTTATTGATTTTTTTCTTTTTTAGAGCTTCAGATGTTGCTAAGATCTCATTTTTATGACCAACTCTATAACTTGTAAGCTTATCAAAGCCAAAAAAAAAAATTATTCATACTTAATATGTGAAATTTGAAACCAACTTCTACTTGTCATAAAGCTTTGAAAGAAGTTAAAACATATTTCATTAAAAAGGTGTCTTTTCTTTAGTTTAGAAACACAAGTAGGAATTTAATGAGGATAAAATACAGCTGTACATATATGTCCCACATTTCTTTTTGAACTTTGATGCAAACACAATGTATATTTGAGCATAATGAGATATAATTATAAAATTTCTTTGTAGTGTCGCTATCCAACAATTTAAAATGCTACATATAACGTACTCCAAATTTCAGTCACTTCTATTTATTTACACTGTCCTTGTTATTATAATAAATTATCCTTTCCTTTTAAATGGTGAGTGCTATCGTCAGATCCTTAAAAATTTTCACCTAGCGATGCACTGATTCTTGGGAAGACTGCCTTCTGCATGGTATAGCTACTTTTTCTTCTCATAGTAATTTCCACGAGGTGTGAGATTATTAATTCCCAACATTTTTCCTGGAGTTTCAAATAATTCTCTTTTAACTTATTAAGTACTCAGATAATTGAGAAACAGGGACACGAGGACTAAGAATTTTAACCTGATTGTTTTGGGATAGCACTCAGAGGACAGATCTAACGTTGTCAGTAACTGATAACTGCTGAGGGAACATTTACACCAGTGTTCTCCACATCAGAACCTGCTGCATTGCAGTACAACTGGGGACAATTAAGGCGTACTTAAGTAACAGTAGACAATTACTGTAGCCAGCTGAGGGTGGTAGAAAACATCATTCACAAACATATTTTCTCTAAATAAACTTGGATTGCAGATATTCACCCAGTGCAGTTTAACAGCAATGCTACTCACTTCAATGACATGCCCTTCTCCATAAGAGAGATGGAACCTCTGTCCTAACTCCAGACGCAATTCAGGCCTGTAACAGGTTTCTCAGTCTAGAAGTGTTACAGAATGCTGAATTCAAATCAGTGTTGAAAAATGTCCCATATTAAATTCAGAACATTCTGAAGTCACTTCATAGCTGCAGATTACAGCTTCCTTAAGTGCAAGTCACAGCGCCCTTAAGCAGAAATAAAGTGGTTTCATTTTTTAATGTAACACCTCAAAATATTCTGCAGTGTGAAATGCCTCATCTCATACAGACGCATGCACAGTTTACTAATGAAATAAATAAACAATATACACATCTACAAATTATAAAAACTCCAGGTGAAACGATGTTTGTGCGTGGGAGGCTCACAACTAACTGGACGGTGTTATCTATCCATATTACAGAGCTCCTCACTTCATGTTACAACTGCCACTTACCATTAAGGTACAAACCAGTTACATTGCCCCAGATTGGGCACCTCAACGAAACAACTGGGGAAGCCATCCAATAGTAGAGGGCCACTAAACTGGATTGCTTCCCGAAAACCCACACTGCAAATGCAACGAGCCTTCTGCAGAGAGCCCTGAGGAAGATGGGAAAGGAGGGCTGCTCCCCGAGCACATCCCAAGGATCTCCTTGGGAAGGGAGCGAGCCTCAGAAGTGGGGGACTACTTTTTCACCCCATGCAAACAGAACTGGAAAGGCATTGGATTCACCCAGAGGTCATGTATGATGAGGTCTGTCTTTATTCAATTGTTAACTACTGCTCTGTAAAAAGGAGGACAGCTAAAACATTTCTTTGCTAAAATAGTGTTTCTTGCTTCACTCCCACGTCACCCTCAAGGCATTTAAACAGGAGACCGAGGTCCCTACCCTAATGAAGCCCCTTCACTAGCTTGGTGCATTTGCTGTGCTAATGCAGGCTAACTGCCGCCAGGATCAACTTGTGCCAGGCTGCACCTGTGTCCTTGCAGAACTACTGTACGCTTCTCTATCTACTGGATACAGGAGCTGGCCCACCTAGAGCAGAGGGGGACAGGAGCAATTTGCAGTGAGTTTTGCAAATCTCACCAGTAAATATTCAACTATCTAGTTAATTGCTTCCAGCTGCGATTTCTCTGTTTCAGTTGGCAACATGTCCTCCTTTTGAGTTTGTTGGGAAATACAATGCAATTCCTTTCCTTTCTTCATCAAATCTATGCTGCTTTGAACTCATTCATGAATTTTTTGGTCTATCTGGCCAATTCATATGACTGTAAGCACTACACAGACAAATGTGAGAATAAAGTTCCATACACAGAGACTGCTCCAGTCTGTGCACATCTCTAAGTACAAGCCAGGTGCCCAGCGGAGGGAGAAGAGCACGTACAAAAGTGCTTTGGTTATTTCCCGCAGTGTTCAGATTCCTCAGCTTTGAGTTACGGTCATATCTTTCAAAATACTTTAATTTGGCTATATTTGGTTTAATTAGATTAAAATAATAAAGCAACCAGTTACTAAACCACTTCATATTGACTGCAACGTGAAGCCATATGACAGTCTGGGGAATTACAGGAATGTATGGTGATGATCAGCTAAATCCTGGGAAAATCACAAGCCTCTGACAACATATTGTGCCTTTTGTAAAGAGGTCTCAAATGATTAAAAAACCCCAATGGCTACATCTTAAAATCATAACAAACTTCAGTACCAAGAGGTCACCTGCTCACAGTGATACAGTAAATCATGTTGAAAGTAGGGATCTCTCAGCCGTCCCAAATTTCTAACCAGTAATTTTTATCAGGACTTGACCTACACATGCCCCAGTGTGAGCACACAACATACCTTCTGCCACCTGAGTCACGGATGTGTGAGAGAAAGCACTGGCCCTGATGGGAAATAAATTGGACCCTGCAGGCTGCAGGCTCAAGAAACCTGCCGGATCCGGAGTCTTGTTTTTCCCAGAACCATTTTTTTCTGCACAGGAAAGAAACGGGACCGGCAGTGACAGGGGAATAACAGCCTCTCCGCTAGAACGCATTCAACCAACACTGCCAACAAAGAGGAAAAGGTTCCTAGTTTTCTGTTTGTGATTACACTGTTTTGTCACTGCTGTCAGGATGTGCCCATGCAATATGTGCCTCTCTGATGTCTCGTGCCTGTATGTTTCATTTTTAGCTGAGTGGGATGTACAGTAATTAGCCACTCATTCTCCTTGTCTATTCTCTGCGTTTTGTTTCGTTTCCTTCACTTACAGGATTTTGGCAAGCCTTCGGCCTTATTGGCAACTCTTTCCCTTCTCCCCATCTGAACCTCCTCTGTCAATTTTCTTCTCACTGCTTGGGAGATGACAGTTTATATATTTGTACACACAAGTGAATATGCTAATATGCTCCAAATATGGACTGTGCAATCAAATTATCATGAGTTTGGTGGAATGCTTTTCTGGATTATTTCCTCCAAAAATATAACATTCCAACTGCAAACAATTTACAGCCAACAAAATATTGTCTGAATAAAACATATGTGGTGAAGTTGAGGGCTTTTTAATTCAAGATGGAAATTTTTGTTCCTGGGCTTTTTCTTTTTTTGTGCCTTTTCTTTTTCCCTCCTTTTCATCACGAAACGTCGCCTTTGGGTGGATTTTTGCTTTGAGAGTGCAAGTTGCTCTCATTGACATTACTGAGACTTACATGAGAATAAAGAGTGGAAAATGAATAGCTTTCAGGGGCTTCAGGTTGATGGAACAATTTCATTTCTTCTCAGTTAATGCTCACTCCATGAGTTTTTACCTCACATCTGAAGTTTCACAGCTGTAAGGACCGATGCGAAGATGCCCTTTTGAGTACTTTTCCTTCGCAGGAATCATTGGCAAATGACCAAAAAGAAAGGACACAGAATCAGATCCACAAACAGCTAAGAATAATAACTTTAATTTTTCTCATTGGTATTTTCCATTTTTGAATAATTTGTAGCTTCCTCTAGCATATATTTTTTCATATTTAATAAACGGAGCCTTAAAATTTAGCATGTGCTAAATGAAGAAATAATTCTTTTAGTACTGCATGAAAATTCATAATGTCATACTTCAGAGGTGTTTGAAAAATCCAGATTAGTCAATCATTTTCCCCCTGTTTAAAAAAATATTAATCTGAGGCGTGGAAATTAAGCATGGGCCTTATTCTAGATTCCTTTTCTCAAAATTACTGGTTTGGAAATACACTTTAATATCAGAACCTACTTTTTGTTGTTTTACATTCACATGGCTGCAAGTTCAGTTGAATCAATTCAGCTGGTTCAGCTGAAAATCAATATAGAAAATATATGTTTGAGTATAAATATATGAATATCTAATAACATTTATTTATTTTGATCGGACCAGCTGCTGAAGCACTGACTGGCAGTAGCTTGTCTGTATCTTAAGAATAAAGCAAATGTGTGAAAATTTGCAAAATATCAAAACCTATATTTCCTTGCTCTACTGACATATTCTCAAATTAGGATATAAAGAGGAAATGAAGATTGAAGAACTCGTCACAGAAACTGAGCATTAGAAACTGTTTTAGCCATGTTGTCCCAACTCACAAGAAAGGTGTCAGACATGGGATTAATCAGTAGAAATCCTGCCACTCTTGAAAGACCCAGAGCAAGATCCCTGTCCTATACCTCTGCAACATGTGAGATCCAGTGAGCAGAACACAATGGCAGGTGATTCATATCTGTCTGGAGAGCAGCAACAGCACAAGATACAATAGAGTTGCAAGTGTAGAGCCCAGCAATTACTCTCATGACAAATAAAATTCCACCAAACTAGCATGAAGATATAAAGTAATGACACATACCTATAATAGCTAAAATTTAGTTTGATGTAGCTTAAGAACACAGCAGCTCTTCTTAGTAACCTCTCTTTGTAGCAAAACATTACGAGAGATACTGCAACCTGTCACCTCAGTCGTAGACTAAGTGGAGGATTAACACTCCTGCTAACTCAGTGGCATCATAAAGTTGTACAACAGCTATAGTCGTACAGTACAACATACACGTGTAGCAATCATGCAATGGCACTGTGCTCACCATTCCACCCTGGGACATGTGTCAAGCTAACAAGAAGTACCGCATGCATCATTTTCTGTAGCTTGACATCATTTATTTCTTAAGAAGCAGGAGAGGCTGTCTGAATGCTGTAGTATTTTGAACTGCTGGTCCTTAGGGCCTTATGAAGCAGCTCTTACATTTTGCTCTAATCTCTTTTTTTCCCTAGTACCGTACATTTTAAAGGGATGCCATATGGCACTTAAACAGACAAATCATATGGTGTTTTGCCCTTTCTTTCTAATTCCATTGGCTTTACATTTCTCAAGTTGCATTCCCAGTTGATGAGCAATGTCCTTAACCTCTTGAGTGGTCCTGGACGTCCACTAGACATAGACCAACGTGACACTTGTGCTGACTTCTAATATATACTGGATGTCAACAATGTTACTGTCATTCACTTCAGCAGTTGATTTGCATCTAAGCATACTATCAGGACCTCTATTGTAGCACCTAAGAGCAAACTGAAAATACAGCACAGCTGCTACCAAGACACAAAAGAACGTTTCCTTCACTGGCTTCCAGTTCTCAGACAGACAGCAGTCAGAAGTCATTGTGCTAAATGGCTAAAACTACATATGTAGAATTGAACTCTTGAACATAAAGTGCACTTTTCTTTGATGACACCCTATTTGCAAGCATTTTTCTTTCAAAAGGAGGTAAGCAACCACTATTTCTGTAAGCCTTTTTTTATTGCCTAAAGGAACAGAGTCACATTGGTTTTATGGAAGTTTCTTTTCATAGGACTAATTTATGTTTCATAAAAATGAAGGATCAGTACCACTAGGTAGTATAGTAGAATGTGTTATAGATTATTAGCATATAGGATATAGAATTTCACATATGATCACAGATCCTTCATGGCCTCATGTCACATGACACACAGCACAAAATTAAATGAAAAAGGTTGTATTCAAATTTTTTTTTTCCTCCTCAATGTACAAAACAATCCTATGAGATACCTTGAGAATGAAAATGGTGTTACTGTCTTGTCCACTTAATACTTAGCATTGCAAAACGCCATATAAAAGCATGACACCCACTTGCGCCTGTGCGTATTTATCCATAGAAACAAGACAGAAGAATACATGCACAAGCATCGCTTGCATAGCAAAATAATGATAAATGCTCATCTGTAGAAGTGACTGGATACAAAAGCAATTGAAAGTGTTTATGCAGTACAAACATGGAGGTGAAGTTAAAACATCTTTGAAAATCTGACCCATATTATCGGCAGTAATAAGTAAATCCTCCCTCTAAAGATAAAAGAGAAAGTATCCTCATTATTTAGTCAGACCTTCACACCACGAAGACCCAAACATAGAGGGGTTATCAAAATGCCCTTAAAATAATAAAATCAAGCATCGACAGACCAAGGGTCAAAGTTTTAAAGTGGAGGCCCCCTGACAAGGGTCTGCTTTACTCTTAGAGGCTGTCTGGTCTGATTACCACATCTGAATGCTAGTGGAGATATAATACTGGAAATTCATTGGCGGAAACTGCTGTCCTAACAAGAACATTATTGAAATTGTGTCAATTAACACCAGCTGAGGACATGTCCTGCAACTTTTAAACACCGCGAAACCATGAAGATATTTATAAAGTTTAAAAGTAGTATTCTGAATTGCAGATGGCTCAAGCGGGATGTTTGAAAGGGTGCCTATAAGCCAAGGGCCACATGCTGCCTATCCTCTGTGCATTCAAAGCCGGAAGGAGACAGATGAGCTGAAGTGTCTCAGCAATGGTACAGTTTTAGCTTTGTGTGGATCGTACACCAGTTGGTTAGGCTAGAGGTGAAGAATGAGGAGCGGTGCTGATTATGTGAAAGCATTCCCCTGGAATTTAAGACCTGTTTTGTCTCCTTCCTTTAAATATATTTCCAGTGCCCCTCATTGCAGAAGTGACTAGAAGTCCTTCCCTATAGGACCCTCACATGTTTTCCCTGCCACTGTGTTACAAGCCATCCTAGCAAGTGCAGGCTGGGCCTCGACTACAGGAATGCAGGCAGGGTTTCAGTGGCACTGATGGCTGGATGGAGGTCAAGCCAGAAGGATCCACTTCTAAAATAATTATAGTTGTGTTTCTTTATGGGCTACAGCAACTACTGTCTGATTGCAAATTACTCTTGGAGACGAGTATTTAAAAATGTGACTACTTTAAGCACATATTGTAATACACTATGCACAAATAGGATGAAGGTAAACTAATGTCTACACTCTTACTTTGCTCTTTAAAGTTACAAATATCTTTGCTCTCCCTGAGAAAATACTAGCCTTCTTCAGATTTATTAGGGAGTGTTATCAATCTTGTCACACTAGCTTGTGACCTAAAATCTAGCAAATTGTTTAGACTTGATTACCTCATATTTGATAACTAACATGGGGATTTTCAAAGGCAGCCAGATTTTCCATGTTTCATATTTAAACATTTGAATGATTGCTTTATTTTTATTATTAAATAAGAAGTTATATGTGACTTGAAATGAGACGACCTATTCACATGTCTAAAGGTAGATTTAGGTGTCCTGCATCTGACAGTCATGGTCTTTATTGCATGCACTGAAATTGATCCGAAATAATTTGTTCATAATACAAACAGGGGCCCCAAAGTGCTTTTTGTTGCCAATAGATGTGTTTTGGATTTATTCTAACATCATCTGGTATTCAGACAATACCCAGAACGTCTTTTAAAAACTTTTATAATTCTCCATGTTCACTTGCTCTTGGTACAAACTTAAAAAAAAAATACATGGAATAAATATCACAAAATTACCATTAGAATAATCATTTGAAAATAAATCAACAAAAAATTAATGCCAGGAGTTTTCTATTACTTAGTGCTGATTTTGCCCATACCAAATTGAAACTGGGCCAGGAGATTCCCAGACATAAACGTTCAACATTATTTCTATATTTACACGTTCATCTCAATTTTAAGAAGCTGCACTTCTTAAGTCTTTCCTTGCTTACCATGGAGTTCAGTTCAAGCTCTGTTAAATCTATAAAAATCAATATTGAGTATATGTATTATGTGACAGTTCCATCTAAAAGTATCTGGTATAGAATATGGGCCAGATACAATAGAGCAGCCAAGCACATGTAATTTACCCAACAAATCTAAAGCACTCCCACATCGATTTTTGCAGTTTTGTAGCCCCTAGTCACAGAGCGAAGGAAAAACGCCTTACTCATAGAGTGTGTGCTAGTACTTGGGGCTACATTATGTTTATCTCAGAGCCTCTGATTTGGGTTGTCTTTTTGTTACCTTTGTTGATGGATTTTTTAGGTCATTTAATGCCTTTTTCCATTCTAAAATGCCTACTTCCATGGCAAGAAAATAAAAAGGATTTTCTAAATTGTTTTGAATCTGTTGATTACTTTTCACAAACTTACTGTGTAAAGATGAAATATTGCAACATTTTAACAGTTCCTAAATGCAATTATCTTAAGTGAGTGAGAATAGAAAATTGTATTTAAGTAAAGGGATAAGTTTCAACAATGTATTAATGTACATCACACAGTATCTAGCACAAAGGGATATCCAAATCATATTTGAGAATACAATTACAAATTAAAAGGACATTTTTGAAATGATATGCATACATGTTTGCATAGCATAAACTATCTATGTATATGTACTATAACTGTGTATTTAAAAGGTTTTCAAATCCTAAAAGGATCATACTTACATATATATCTTAATGTTATTCAGAAATAAATGGGCAAATTTCTCAACATATATTAAAATAATAGTCTATTCATCAATCTGCTATATTAACCAATGGAATTTTTAAAAAATACAAATTCAGTCATAGATTCTATCTAGGTGGCAGGCTACAATATAGGTCCAGATTAAAAACTTGAAACACCAACTTAATAAAAAAACCTACGGGATTTAAGCATGTTGCAAGTCTAGAGTTTTTTCTTCCTATTTTATTTACTCATAAGTATTATTAATACCAAAGATCAACAACCTTTGGTGCCATGTATGTCACTCTCTCTCTTCAAGTCTTTAGTGGTTGCATGCTTATCTATCTCAGTCAAATGTATTTCTTAT
>VWZK01021297.1:98451-115037 GCA_013396935.1 Baryphthengus martii | reverse complement strand
AAGGAGTGAGCAACCTGACAATACAGTGTTATCGAATTTTTTCAGCTGAGACCCACATGTCATTCAGCATTCAGACATGCTTGTGCTTGATTGATGGATGGGTTTGTGACAAATAAAACTAGGATCAAGAGCTTTGCACCTTTTCCCCCATCAGGAACCAGAGTAAAGCATAACTCTATAACAATGGTGGGATTAGGGATGCATTAGCTCTCCATCGACCAAAACCATCCATTCCCATCAATACTTTGCACTTAATAACCTGAAGCTATGATAAGAAAACAAAAGAAGGAGAAAGGGACAGGAGAAAACAAATCAATAGAAGAAGGGAATGTCTGAAAGATGCACTGTCCAAATGAAGAAAAATTTTTGCTGAATTGCTAGGATAATGCCCCTTGACAAGAGAACAATGTATTGTCAAGGTTTATCAGTGAGGAGGCCAATTGGCACAATGTTAAGCACAGGTTTGGCATTTGAGTGGTGCCACTTGCAGGAGATGTAAAATACATAATGCCAACATGCAGATAATAACTATCATATTGGTTTTGTATTAGCAGTTTGGATGCTCATAAGGAACACAATTACATTTCTAGGTGTCCTGAAACAAATGCTACGAACACAAGGACTGATCCTCTTCCCATGAAATGCACGTGAACAGTATTGATGTTTTTGACTGAAACTTTGTATTAAAAATAATATTAATTTCTACTTGTAGTTACATTTTTTCTCTCTTTATTATTAATCGATATCTTTTCTGCTCTTACAAACTAGTCTGAAAGACCAGGAATGGCCTTAGGCTTTAAAAGGTCCATAGATTTCATATAGCTTCTTGCCTTGTTTAAAACTCTGAAATCTAGAAACTATCACTAAGACAGGAAGTAAAAGAAAACCAATCATTAACCTTTGCTCCTCTTCAGGATTAAAGTAATAGAAAATATATTGTTAAAACATTTGCAGCTTACTCAGGAAGATAATGAAGTATCAGTTAAGAAACAGCTTATTGAATGTATCCTAATACAGAAACTGCTCCCTTTTTTTTTTTTTTTTTTGCAAGACTCAACACTTGAAGTTGCTGCTGTGGTGAGCAAAACT
The DNA here is from genome assembly GCA_013396935.1 of Baryphthengus martii. Taxonomy (NCBI): domain Eukaryota; kingdom Metazoa; phylum Chordata; class Aves; order Coraciiformes; family Momotidae; genus Baryphthengus; species Baryphthengus martii. The sequence continues at coordinate 113,948 of VWZK01021297.1, read as the reverse complement.
AGGAAATGAGTTTCTCTAATGCTGTGTTTCTATCACTGAAGGAGGGGAGATCTAATGATTTTCTTCCTTCAGCATCCAGAAGGAAAAGACAACTTCAGCACTCCACCCTAAGTGCCCAATCACCCTGCTTTGGCCCAAGGTCAGCACTGGATGCTGAATTCACTACCTTTTATCTGAACCATGCAGAAAGTATCTGTGTTTATCAAGGAAATCACTGAACACAATTTTGTCCTTTACCCTCTAATATGTCACAGTTTTATTTTATATTGTTTATTTACTCTAGTTAAATACCGTGAGACTGAAAGTCAAAGAGCGCACCGTAAGGTAAACGGGAATGTTGATGATTATTGTTGCTGACATGCACTGTTTTACTCAGATTACTCATTTTCAGTAAGTCTTTTAATATACAGGAAAAGGTTCTAGTATCAAAGACAATAAACTGTGTTACTTAATGTCTGATCTCATGAAAAGTATCATAAAATATAAAAAAAAATTTCCTCTATAAAACATTTTTCAAATCCGTTGACAATTATGAGTCTACTCACTATAACTATACATATATATTTTAATATCTCTGTACTAGTCATCTAATCATCACAGCGTGTACTAGAAAAGACTGAAAAGACAGTACAACAGTAAAATCCTAGGACTACAAAACAGGTAATAGACGCCGTGCTGCTGGCTCTGCCACACTCCTCCCTTCTCACATATAGAAAGTCACAAAATCTTGGCATCCCTGCTTCCTTGTATGTAAATGACGATTATGGTTTTCATCACAGCTTATTCACTTGCTGTGATCACACAATGTTCTACAAAGTAGAACCAATAACGAATTAAAGGAAATGCCACAAGAAAAAAGTATGTTCCTGGAAGTCAATACACTCTTTACAAGTTCCTTGATGACTACATGAAGTTACTGAAAGGATATGGAATTAAGTAAAAAGCACTACAGTGGCTTGTGCCAAAGCCAAAATGCATTCACAGGAAGGGAGATAAGAATGGCAGGCAAAGGAATATTTTCAAGTCATGCTAGAGAGTGCTCTGGGTAAGGAAGCGTAAGAACAACTATGAAAGGAAATAGCTCACAGTGACTTCTTCACTTCAGTATATGTGACAGAAGTGGAGTCAAACACAGCATAACATGTATATAAATTTATTTCCATCATTTACTTATAAAACATGCAAGAGCTACAAAAAACATGATAAACCGGAACTTGTCCAACAACGGCCCTTCATTTTTTCACTGCTGCTTTTAAAATAATAAAACTGAACTAGTGCTACTGTCCTGTCCACAGTTGCTCTCCATAGAGCAATCACCACAAACTCTCAGTTAATTTGGTTTGATAATATTGTCATTGTCAATGCACACCATGAAAAAGCCCATAATATACTTTAATGAACAGCTTGAATGTCAACATGTCTTAAGTTACCCTGGTTCTGATAACACAACTGACAACACAGAAACGTGTCTTATTTGGTTAAAACCTTACTGACTTTGTTACAGGGTCTGTCCTTGTGGCTAATGCAAGCCCTCAGTTTTGGCAAAACTGAAAAAAATGTTAACATGGGGTGCAAATAAGTGATCCGCTCCTTATAATACACATTTCATAGTGGCAAAAATTATTTCAATACTATTTCACAACATAGAACTAATTCCGATAAAGGTTCATTAGTAGAAAAAGGAAGCGTTAAGAGAATCTCTTTTATTTTATTTCACTGCATTTCTGAACTGTTTAAATGTACCACCCTACTCTTCTCATAAAATTTTCAAAAACCTGTCTGCATGGTTTCTACTGAAAGGATCCAAATATCTGGAGTGTCTCACTCACATACAGTCTTAAGGATAACTGCCAATAACTGAAATAAATCAAAAGATGTACTTGAAAAGTTCTCAAAATCAGTAACTTTCCATTCCACAAATAAACGACATAAATTTGGCAAGCCCACATCATATAATTCACACACAATGAAGAAGTGAGTATCTGTTTTAAGCGCAACTCTCAAAGTTATTTTAACTACAGAGCAGCTGGAGCAGTTCCATAATTAATTTATTTATTTCACACCAGAAATAATAGTGATCTGATCTAGATATCCTCAGTTTCAATCAGCCAGTTATTTCCTAACTAGTTTCAGAAAGAGAATGAATGAGCAAGATTGAATAATAAAGACCCCAATTCTTCAGTGAGCTGTATGGCACGCAAGGGAGGAGTGAGAAAGCTGTGTGTGTTCCAGGAGGTACGCAGAGGCAAACAGACATTTCAGCACTGCCTGGAAATCATATCAAGACCTTACACTAGTGACTAGGTGCAGGTGAGAAGCACATGTCAGATGCTGTATTAATTTATTCCTTTTCTCAGTGCTGCCTCTCAAGTTTGAATTAACTGAAGAAGAGAATAATTCCTACAGTAGTAGCTGAAGGTTTAAATCTAAAGTTACATCTAGCACAGGGGTAGGACTTAGATAATTTAGTACCTGCCCTTGTTCCATGATTTTTAATCTAGATCTATGGACCAATCTTTCTTCAAAATGTTACTGACTGGGCTAGGCCAAGCTTTCCTTTGTTCCCCAGTAGTTTCAACACACTTTTTTGTCCTGTTTAAATTTATTTGGATTCATATTCTATAAGAACAAGGTGGAAGATATTTCTAAATCCATGCCTTGTCTCTTTTCTTAACATGCTCATACAACATTCCTCAATTTTAGCATCATTTCCCTCTAAATCTATGTATCAGACAAACTTTGTGAGACACTTGACAAAGAATTGCTATAAAAGCTTTCCTAATTCTCATGATCTCAGATCAAGTTGTTGAACTATCAGAAAAAGCCTCAAAGATTTGGTGGATTTTTTTTAACCCCAATAAAGTATCGGTAACCCTTTCACAAACAACAATCTCACATCAACACTGCAAGCTGAGTTGCATTCTCCTGAATTCATTGAGGAAAAATGATGGGTTGTGATCCTCTAGCTTCAAAAAATATAAGGTGAGGTATTGAATACATTTAAAACAAGTGTTGATGTCATTAATATAAACATCTGACCTTGATCAGTGACCCACTAGATGCCTTCTCTATTTTATTTATAAGACTGCAGCTTCTGAATTACTTCACCTTTCAAGTAAGGTTTGTAACATGCAGAGTATTTACCAAAAAATCTTTTTTTTTTCAGCTACATATCTCCTTGCATTTATCAATACAAGAAAATTGTGTGAAGTCACATCAGCAACTCATGTCTTAATTGCAGAGATATGCGTGGGTAATTCCTCTTTGTTCTACTATTTCCAAGCATGCCGAGAAATAATTCTAGGGAAATCGGAAGTCAGTATATTTATATTCAAACATCATGTGTGCACTTCATAAGGCTGACCGTTAAAATTTATTCTTTGTGATCAAGAGAGAGAATCCAAAATTACATTTGGATGGCCACAGGAAGGTCCCTCAGGTTATGAAGTATTTGCCAGCTAGATCTTCAAGTCTTCATTTTGGAATCAATTCTTTTTCTTTGGTGGAACTAAGCGCATATGCTCCAGAGGGTTTGCCCAACTTCTGAAGGACATGTGCCTATAATAGGCCTTTCTCATCTCTGTCTTGTTAACAAGTATATAAATAAGAGAAGGCTTCAGTAATTGGCTCAGAGTTACTAATGAATTAATTAACTTCAGTCTATTTTACCTAACCTTTAATAATAAGAATCTTTTTTTGGTCTAGCAATAGGTCTGACAGGCTGAAAAAACAGACATGCAGCAAAGCTCTTGAAAATTAATGAGAAACGAGGAAAGAATCAATGTACATTCTGCTTGCAGAGAACTGACACAAAAAAGACACAATAAACCATGAACAAACACAGTCAGTTTAAAAAATAGGTTAGAAAAAGTGGGCAAATTCAATTATAGAAGTAATTAGAAGATATAGGGCAAGGCTGCCTTTTGGGACTGTGCCAGAAAACATGAATTAATAAGAGTGAATAGAAAGCGCCCATGTAGTAATTAAGAGGCAATCACCTATGGCAATGAATACCTGAAAACAGGCTGCAAACTATTAATTCAGTGATCAAAAATATTTTTAGATGATTAATACGGCAAATTTGTTTTAAAAGACTAATTTCTGGAAAGATATCAAGACAATAGCACATTATTTGTTCCTCTGGCATTTATATAGCTAATTAAATTTTATAATTTGCAACAACATTAAGCATTATCTGAAAACAGTAAAAGCAATATTTCCTTCACTAATTCTTTATTATAGTGTCTTCAAAATCAATAAGTTAAGACTAACTCAACTTTTTAAAAGAATATTCAAGCACCCAGAGCTGAGCGCTTCATTTATTTGAATATTTGTTATTGTTTATTAAAAAGACACCGTGCGTGAATTTTACATAAGAATTTTCAGCTACTGTATTTCAGTTCGTGTTTTGATCGCAATTCAGAGAATTACAAACAAAATTATTTGATACCAAAAGAGCTGTCACATTGTTAATGCATGGCCAAGAGGGGCTTTTCTTCATTAGAGCATGCCTCTTTCCCTTGGATACAAAAAATCAGTGTTACAAGAAAGGTGTACAACATCAGACAGCAGAAATAATGATCTAAAAATCTGCTAACAAAATCTCTCAACATTATTTGTTTCAGTAAATCAGGTAAAGGCTAATTTATTGCCTCAAAGTTGCTTCCTAGATCATTACAAAAGCTAACATAAAACATGCACAATCTGCAAAAAATTGTTTTCAATAGTGAAAACTTCCCAAAAAAAGTGTGTCTACCTGCCAAAGCAAGTCTAAGTGGACAGCTTACATGTGAAAAGGAAAACGGACCACAGAAGAAGCTTTAAAATAGTAATAACTCCACTATATTAAAAACACAGGCTAATTTCTCAAAATTCAACACATTTCACTAGTATTTCTGAAGATTCTAAAAAACCCCTCAGAAGCCTCCAAATAATGACCAACAAGCAAAGAATGATGATAAGTTTCTATACTAACACTGAGCATGAAAGATTACTACATTCTATTTGTGTTGCTGCAGAAAGGAAGAATTGGCCTGAGTGTTTTTGATAATTAATACCTGCCTTGAAGTATTAAGATTTACAGGAGTGTGGGTTTTTTTTTTTCTTTCTAGTGTAATTTTAAATAGTATTTATGCTCCCAATTCAGAAATATTATCAGAGCTATAAGCAACATACAAAAAGGGCATAATTACTGGAGATAGACATAACTGTCTGCACTAAACTAAACACACAAATTTCATGGTTTCAAAGTGTGCCCTGATCTCAAACTTCCTCCATCTTCATTTTCTCCATAGAAGGGATTGGCTTGGGGAGTAGCAAAAGCACTAAAGAGAAAAGGAGTTAAAAACTACCAAAAATAAAATGGTGACAGGAACCGAACCAAAAGAACTGAAGGAACATAATCTTAAAAAAAAAAAAAAAGTTGGCAAATATTATTCAAGAATAAGTACAGTTTATTTCAAAATTAAGTTGCTCACCTGTGTCAGTATATTTGGAGATTTAGGAAGAGAGTGTTCTCCCAATATGTACTAAAGACTTCCTGTTTTAGTTAGAAATACTTAGAAAAATTGAATCTCCTTTGAAAAATACACAGCTTAAAACTATGGGCAAAAGAAGTTAGTGAAGTCACACTGGTTTTGCTAATGCTTCAAAACGAAACCCAGTTTGAGACATTGCCGCCACACCTTTAACTGCAGGTAGCCTCCATAGGTCTCATAATGGGTTGTTTTGTGCCTCTGTGCTCAAAGTAAAACTGACTGTGCCGTATCTGGAGCATACCAGAGTTGGTAAGAGCAATCCCTAAAGAATGTAGTATAGGCTTAGTTGCAGAGATGCTTTTTTAAAAAGAAGATACAAATAATCTACAACCTAGTACAGGATGGAGCTAACTGAGGGTTTAACTACAGTGCTGATTGGGAGCACCTCTACCTAGTTTACAACGCTGTTCTCCTGGGACCAAATCTTCCTCCTAGTCGCAGTTATGTAAATATGCCATGAGAAGAGCCTCTAGACAGGATCTGGAGCTTTCTATCTTCCACATCCATTCATCAACAGCAGTCATAACACAGTAGCAGCTGCTCTCCATACACCCACCCTCAGCAACAGCACAGCTATTCAGACCCATCACGCTATCTGTGTTACCCAGTGTTAGGTACCCAGTTTCAACTCCTTGGCTGGCCAGTCTCCTTGTGCTACCTTTCTGATTAATGGATACAGGGAGGGTCCTTTGGAGATCATCTCAGAAGAAGATCCTGATTTAGGTGCTCTTCATTGCCCAGATGGAGAGACTTTCTCTCTCCACTGATGGCAGAGAAAGCCTAAAGGACCTAATTTGTCTGGTTGAGTCTCATTAAGTGCCTTGTGAATACTTCCATGTGTCCAGATTCTTATGCATTAGCATCCTCTTCATTCCTCTAACTCTGTGACGTCGTAGCTTAGCAAGGCATTTGTTTTAGGACTTCTTTCTTATTTTCATACTGGAAGTCCACCATCTCCTCACTGGTGCTAGTATACCTGTTTCTGTTGTGATGCTGTGAAACAAGCTTTAGAACTGCTCAAGATCTAGAGATCTAACTTCTCCAGGACTTGTCATATCCTTTCCAGCTTGCTGGGTCCCAGTCATATTCCTTGAACCCATTCTATCATCGTGACCATCCTTGCCATCTGTCTTTCAATCTTTCTAAATTGAAAAGGTTGGTACTGCACAGAGTGTTCAAGATGCAGGTGTACTATGGATTTACATAGTGTTGTAATGATGGTTTTTATTTTGTTCTTTTTTTCTTAAAATTTTGGCTAACCTGTTCTTGATGTGACAGTTTTGCAGAACTATCCATTTAGCTCCACGATCTCATTTCTGAGAAGTGATGGTTAATTTCCAGCCCATCACTTTATATGTAAAGACAGATTTTTTTTTTTTTTCCCCTGTGTGCCTTTATCTGCACTGAAGTTCATGCAGGTATTTTTCCCCCCATTATTGCCAGTATTGTAAGATCTTTCTCAATACACCATATCTGGTCCTTCTCTTAACTTTCCTGAGTAACTTAGTACTTATCAGCAAATTTTGTTCCCTGACCATTCACCTTATTATTTTTCAGATAATTTATGAATATGTTGAATAGCATAGATCTCCACGGGGTTTTCAGTGATGACCTACCTCCACTGTGAAAAATGACCATTTATTCTTATACCGTGCTCTCTACTGTCAACCAGTTTATTGATGTGACAATCTTCCTTTTTCTTCCAGCACATTTTATTTTCTCGAAGGCTTTGGGATTGGACCTTGTTAAACATCTTTTAAACACCGAAGCAGGTGACACAGGTGGGTCTCCTGTGTTCTCCTAATTGTAGATTCTTTCAGAGAATTTTATTATATTTCTAAGCCAGGACTTGTCTTTTAAAACTTGTGTTGATTCTTCACAATATATCATAATTATCCAGATTACACTAATTCTATTATTTGTTACAACTTCTACTCATCTTCCCAGCACAGATGTCAGATTTACTGGACTGCAGTTTTCTGGATCTTCCTGAATCTTTTTTTTTTAAATCTGTAGCTAAATCAGTCAAATTTCGGTCCTCTGGCTCAAGATTATTTCAACTGAGAAGCTGTACAACACAACCGCCTGTTTCTCTCTTGACTTTCTTTAGAATTTCTGAGTGAGTATCTCTGTTCCTGAAGAGTTGTTATAGCTGGTTTTGTCCATTTAGTCAATAAACTATTTATGGACACTTCAATGTGAAACAAATCCTAAAATGCATTCCATAAATTAAGATTCTGAGATGGGAATCTCTCCAACCTCTCCCAGGGCAAGAATAGGTACAAAAAAATCACAGTTTTTTCTGCTATGGCTCTATCTTTTTTGAATGCTCCTTTCATGCCTTGAGCATCTTACAGATTTTCTGGCAGTAATCATGCTCCTAATGTATTTGGAAAAAAGAGGCTATCACTACTTTTTATTTCTCGTGTAAGTTGTTTCTTATCTTCTTTTAGGAGATTGTTTAGCTACTTATTACCTAGATTGACTCAAGAGTCTGGCTTGCCATGTGCCCTAAAAGCAACACGCCACAGGAGGTGCAACTTCCTGTAGGCTTAAGCTTTCCCAGTTCTGAGCTACCACCTAACGAAAGGCCACCTTCCCATCCCTAAACCACGTGTTCCCTCCAACTGTCACATGCTGGCACTAGTGCTCAGTTCTAGTAATGAGCTGATCGGGATGAAAAATAACCATTGTAAGAAACTTCCATTTTCTCTAACCCCACAGTCCCATGGCACTTGCGATTCCAAAGGGAGAAGGGAAGAGAGAGATAAAGCTCATGGTGTAAACTGGTGCTTTTAACAGTAGTGAATATTTAGATTAACTTAATTTTGACCCTGTATCTAGGGTTAGGGGGACAAATCTGGAGCACGGACCAGAAATGAGTGGGTAGGTGGGAGTGGTGAGGTGAAGACACCTAAGATTGCTGCCAGCTTCTCAACAAACTACATGCTGAGTGTAATGCAGAATTCTGGCACTCCGAGGCTTAAGATAATCAATTACAATAATCAAACTTAAGCCTTTTCTAAAGGGGTATTTAGGAAAACTTGCAGGGTGTATTTTCCCTGCCCTGTGAAGTTATGTCTTGATTTTCAGATTTAGGAGTTAATTTATTGGAAGAGTAGGAAGGAAGAAAATTCAGGGAGTGGGGAACTTTTCAATACCATTACTAAAATATAGAGAGCTTGGGGGGTACTTAATCCCCATCCTACACTTCTGTCATCAGTTAAACATTGTTCCCCATTGTGCACACAAGGAGAAGCGCAAAGCTGACCCAGCACATCGCGATGAAAAGATTAGAAGCAGAAATTAAAGTCTCCTGGAGAGATTCTTCAGCTATTATATACTGATAAATCTTTCATGAATTTCCCCATGTTTTTAAAAATCATTAATCTGAACTTGGGAGCTTTAAATACCTGCCTCTGATTGTCAGTATTTCCCTCTGATTGTCAACTAGATGCACTGTGGAAGACAGATCCTTTCTTAACTTAGCTGAAGAGGAAGATATAAGCAAAATGAATATAGAGAGTCCAGCATTCAAGCTCTTTGCCCAGGCTACTTCTACAGTTTCTGATCTGTCCTTAATTTGGAAATGAAGAGGAAGTGTGAGCTCAGGACATAAATGATTGGTATCATAAGAACACAAAATAGCTGTACAGGATGAGACCAAAGGTTCGTCTAGCCAAGCGGTGCCTTAATTAGAAGCCAGAAGTGAGTGCCTAGAGAAGAACAGAACAGGCATGTGACAACATCTCTCCCAAGTACTCTTCTAGCTTCCACCAATCTGAGTCTTGAAGACGTCCTGAGCCAGATACGGTTCATGTGTATTTTTAACCTCTATGAACTTCTATTTTGCGAGCTTGTTCAAGCTTCCCTTGAACCCATATCAACGTTAAACTCTGACAGTACCCTTGTGGCTGCTTAATTATGTTATACCTAAAGATCATCTTTTGACTCTTTTCCAGCTATCATATCTGTCATCTGTCTTAATTTCTTGTCCTGGCAAAGACTGCATATAAACTCTCTTTATGATGCTTTATACCAGATACCTTTATCATCTCTCCCAAGAACCTTCCTCTCTAGGCACACAGAGTCTACTTTGCTTAGTTTCTCTTTAAAGAAAATCTCTCTGTTCCTGTGATCACCCTTGTTGCCCTTCTGTGAACCTTTTGAAAAGGCAGAGGCAGACAATCTTCAAGAGGTGGGTGCACAACATATTTATACACTGGCATAAATGCTCTGTACTTATCTTCTATCCCTTTTCTACTTATTCCTGACATTCATTGAACATCACTAACCACCGGGTAGGTTCTTTCATGGACCTGTCCTTTATAATCCCAAGATGTCATTCCTTGGTGGTAAAACAGCAGAGAGCCCATCATATTATTTGCAAAGTTTTGATTATTCCTAGTTACATCACTTTAACTCTTAGCTAAATTGAATTTCATGGGATATTTAAGAACTACTCACTAAGTTTCATAAGATTCCCTCAGCCAGTCCCTGCTAAGTGTCTACATCTTTATTGTCCTGAAAAACCTGGTATCATCAACAGACTGTCACCTCTAGTTGCTCTCTTTATCTCATGAATCAAAGGAAGTTTCTACACCTCTAGGCATAACCTCCCAAGATTTCCTTCTCCACAGTGCTGCCTCCTTCATTTCATCTTGAGGACAACTTACTAGAGAGACAACAGCCAGCTCTGAATCTCTATGTCTTTTAACAACACCCAAGTGTTTTTGGCTCTAATGGATGTAACACACAAGAAAAGAAGGTTTTCAAATCACCTCTCTTAGAAGGATGCCAATCAGAACTCTCCGGTTTTCTTGGCATTGCACATACAGTGCAGTGCTTAGAAAATAATTCTCTTCTCGGTTCAACATCTGAGGTCAGTGACAAACAGAGCTTTGAAAGAAGGGTACATTTGAATCCACTCTTCTTGTCAGACGAATAACAACAGTAAAGTGATTCATCTTTAACAAACCCCCCTAATAAAGGTTTTAAAACATGGTGATCATGGCAATTAGCTTGGGAGGACATGTAAAATTCAGATCCAACTTAATCTAATTAGGGCTCTAACACACAGAATTTAACACTTCTCCCGGTAGAAACAGTTGACAAATTAAAAATTCTTCAAAATAAAGAAAAAAAAATTTCAAGTGCTTTGGAAAGTTTGGAATTGATTTTTTTTTAAATTCTAGCACAGTGTTGCTTCAACATTTTTAGCCAAAAATGTTATAGAAATGTCTGTTTCAAAACTCCATTTTAATAATGAGAAATCAGCAGCATCTCAGATTGTTTTTCCATTTAAAAAAAGCACAAAATGAAAATATAAGTGCTGTTCTGTTGAAGAATCTGTGCAGACCTTTGAAGTATCTGGCAGAATAGCCAGATACTATTTCATTCGGAAATGAAATCTCTCCTCAGTCTTCATCAACATATTTATGTTTACAGATACACAGAGCCTCAAAGAAGTCAAAGGTTACTTTTTAGCTATCTCCTCACTTGAGAAACTGGCATGAGAAAATTTCTAACGAAGAGAGGCTGGATGACAGTAAGGAATACTATATGGAGTAAGCTGAAGAATTCAACAATTTGGAAAAGGGAAAATCCATAGGATTGAATAGAAAAGATAACTACAAGAACAGAAAGAAGTAATGATCAGCTGTGCAACTAAGACAGACACAGAGGATAAAGGAAAAATTTAAGACATTCTAAGGGCTGAAATGGGAATGAGAGAGAGGCCACCTCTGGAATTCATGGCTTCATAACAATGTCAATGAACCACAGAACAAAACCAAAACAGTCTGCAAGGGATTTTGGGTGGTCATGTCATTTCCTATTTCTCACTCAGCCTACGATCAGTGAATTAGTTGAGAGTCCATGCAATTTGTAAGCTATAAGAAGATGACTTCCAAAAAACTGCAAATCATTCATATCCTCTTGTAATTTATATGTTTGTGTTAGTCATCTGCTCACAGCTGACTTATTTTTTTTAAAGTAAAATATTATATATTGCAGGTATTAGGTAATTCTTCATTTTTAGCCTCATTTGTCAACGACATCACTTCCTTCTGCTGACTAGTATACCTATACTTTGTCTTCCCTTTTGCTTTCAATGCCCATATGGTGCAGTTTCATGCATCTTGCTGGTCACTTGAATTCTAACTCTGCAGGCTCATGATAGTCCTTTAGGCTTGTCATTAATAACCCGATTCCTGTAAAATTCCTTTTTGAGTCTTTGGTCAAGGCTCATGTGTTAACAAAAGATGTTTCTCGCTACGCAGCCTGTCATTCCTTGCAGTGGCATAGCTCCTGCTTGTGCCTTTGGTACCTGTTCTTTGAGAAACTACTATCACTATATCTTTACTAGTAATTTTTCCCTTTCCTTTACATGAGTCCAGACATTTCATATGAAATGCCAATTACTTAGATTTGTATAAAGTCCCATGAAATACATTGATTCAATCTCTTATTTCTTAGTGCTTGTCACATCCCACTAACAGCGAATGCTCACTCACTCCGTAGCCTACTGTAAGACTCAGGACAGGAGGTTTTCAATGGCATAAAGGAATTAGGTACTTTATTCCTATTGAATTTCATCTAAGTAATAATTGAATTGAAGTCAATAGAGACTGGGAGCATAAAATCCTTTTAGGTGTCTAAAAAACGGGGTGAGGTTTTCAGCTGCTTTTCCCATCCTGAAGGAAAAGGCATGAGTAGAAGGGCTGAGGAGGACCTGTCATGCAAAGGAAACATTTCCAGGAGCAGGAAAGCTGGTAGATCATAGCTCAGGCAATGGGCTTGACCTTTCATTCTCTTCCATTTTACAAAACCTCTCTGATTTTCTACTAGTACATTTAGCCCAACTCATTTCCCGAATCACAAACCCAGCAGTCAGTTGCCAGATACATTTAACAATAGAGTAAGGACAAAAGCAGCATGCACAAAGAGTGCAGCTGACAAACTGGAGACCCAGCTCGTTGAGTGACTCATTCGCTGAGGAGGCAAGCTCCTACGCTTTCGCTGAAGGTCCTCAACATGTCAGGGCTGAGATCTGCTCCTGCATGTATACAAAAGCTGACATAAGGCAATTTGCACCACAGCTACACATACCTGACCTTTGTGATGATGGTGCGTTTGTTGCACGGTTTTGTTCCCCTTCCTCCTTCCCACAGAGATCCCATAAGCTCAGAAAACAGAATAATAGAAAATGAGAAATCAAGAACAGTTGTTCTTACGTACATGTGTATGTATATATATATGAAATATAGCACTTATAATGTTATTTCCATAAGTTAATTTATGGCACAGAACTACCTCCCACCTGAGCTCTACTAACATGCTGCCTGATTTTCTAGAACAGCAAAGAAACTGACAACTGAGCCAAGCTTCTTCAGTAGGGTGACATCATCAACCAACAGGGCTCAAGAGCTGGACTGTTGTGGGAGCTAAGCATTAAGGTCTGATCATCATCCCACTGAAATTAGAGAACTGAAATATTGATGGTAGTAAGAATGGGTCCCTCAGCTGCTGAGTTTGTTCAAAATTCATTTTGTGGAGGTTGCAGTTATTAAGAGGACAATCTGAAAAAGAGCGTGAATCCAGAAAGCAGTTATGAACTAGTCATCACTGAAACAAGCTGCTGCAATGCATTGAGAAGGGATATCTTAAATACATTCCAAACACACTGCCATAGTAGTAGCCCACACCAAGATGTAATGTTGTCACTCAGCCCTTTTATGCCTCAGTTTTCTCATATGAAAAATGGCACTTAGAAACGTTAATTTTAGGTGAATGTTTAATGGGCATAGCAGTGTTTGGAAAATAGATTTGGAGGGAAAGAGGAAAACGCCTGTATAGCAGCAAAATTATTCTATGGTAAAAATGTGATGAAAGCTAGGAACAGATCTTTATCTCCTTGAAGATAACTTCACAATGAAGCAATCTGACCCAGTGATTCACTGTCAAAGCTCATAGCCAAACAATGTCTGTGGTAAGTACTTAACCTGAAGGCCATAATATAATGACTGAAGAATAATAAATTAAGATGGGGTAGTCTCTGTTCAATGTTGAATTTTCTTGGTCACTGAAGACAAACAGAACTAAAAACAATGGGGGAAAAAAACCCAATGAAAGTGCATTTGGAGTGTGTATTGTTCAGTGCCATCACTGGTTATCTGTTAAACTGCAAGTGGTGAAAAATTTCAAATCACTCTTGTGCTTTTTAAAACCAATTCTTTAGGCCAAGACACAATTAGCTATCATTTTCTTTTTTGTTTGTTTCTCTGATAAACAAACAAGAAATTGGCAGATATTAATATATGGTGTCAAACTAGGACACATGGATAATTATTCTACATTAATTCCAGTTTAAAGCATCATCAGCACATCCTTGTGCAATGAGTTTCTGGGTACCCAGATTAGATTTTGACCTACGCTATGCTATCATCTTCCTGGTGTAATAAACAACACTATCGCATCATTTCCCATGTACGCTATCAGAAGATCTACAAGAGAAGCTACTAATTTGTTGCTCTATGTAGACTTTCAGCGCAAAGGACCTATTATGGAATCCAACAGCACTGCTGACATCTTTAAAGAAAGCTCTTTCTCTTTCTAGCCAAAGAAAGCTATTGAGTGACAGCCATCAGTCAACTGGGAAAGATGAGCGATAAATACAAAAACAAGAGGTACCTGATTGAAATGGGCAATGTGCTAATCTTGTCATCACATTTACAGCCCTGCTACTATATTTCTTACCATTAATACAGCCAAAGAGTATTTAACTGCTGAATGGAATATTCTGCTATCATGTGCCTAAAGCCACCTTCAGGGATTCCCATAGTACCACACTGCAGAGGCAGAGAATGAAGAAAAAATGACAATGAATGTGGATTTGTAGTATTTCACATATAAATATGAAGATTAGATCGCACATTTACTTTTTCACAACTACAAAAGACAACAACCTGACTACACAGTTATCCAAGCATAAACCAGAAACTGCTGACTCGTATGAAAACAAAATCTTTCACAAACAAAACACTATGGTTATGGTTGAATGCCCGATGTTCCTATTACTTTGGCAACTGCTTGCAGAGCTATCTAATTATACTGCATTTTAGTTTTCAACAAGGTTTAACTGAGCACTGTCTTCATACATGCAGCAAAGTTATCAGCTTTCCTGGAGATAACAGTCAATTTTTTTTTTATTTGGCATAACTAGCTCTTCTTCTAAACTTTAGTTAAACTTATACTAGATTTTTGTTCTCTCTTAGGATAGCAGGAAATACCAGCTACAGGCTCAGCGATAAATATTAAAAATCTGGTTACATATGAAAAGCCCTGACTTCTCTATGTTATTTTCGAATTACATTTTTTTGTTTCATTAATAATGCTCATCTTACAATATCAGGTATTTAACAAGTTTACATATATATATAATCATTCATTAAATCTTAGTAATATCAAAAAAGATTATTTTTATGATGCATGTTTAACTAATTACATTTTACTCTAATGACGTAACAAACGGAATTTGTATTGCAATTTATTTTGGAAAATGCCAGCTAGATAAAAACAAAGGTCAAAAGTCATAGTGGATAATAGCTGATGGTTTTGATAATGCTAATTATATATTACTAAAGAATAAAGGTAGAAAGGGAAATATGAGCATTAAAAGAAAGATAAATATCCCAATGCTGAATTTAAAAAAGAAAAAAAGAAAAAAAAAACTTTAAACGTCTTTGTAGCTCACTGTCATAAACCGAAGACATAATGAAGCCTGAATTAAAAATGTCAGTTTCTGTGAATGTTGATAACTTGGTTCTTTGTTGTACAAGTCAAAATGTGTCTGTTTGATGGGTTAAAATGACAGTCTGCAAATGGGAGAAGCTAGAGCTAAAAAAAGAAGACCCCCCCCACTTCCCAAAAGACTTATAAAAAGTAGGCCCGTAATGCAGT
>VWZK01021297.1:38451-95951 GCA_013396935.1 Baryphthengus martii | reverse complement strand
ATCTTCAGGTCTCAGCATGCTCGGTTCAATGCTCCTTCAGCGCAAATTCTGCTTTGTCTATTTTGCGGCACTTGCATTTCACACGGAAAAAAATAAATACAGCATTTATAGGGGATCCATTTACCCCTGCACAGATTACTTTTTATATTCCAACCTCACTCCACTTCTACAGACTCCGGTTCCCATGTTTTCCTTAAAACCCCAAATAGTCTAGGTAGCCACAGAAGTGATTGTTCCTACCAGTTTCTTTTCATCACTTCTGCAATTGACCAATTGACAACTGATTGATGGTTATCTTTTCACTTCCACAATGAAAGAAATTACCATCACTATAGCTATGTACAGTAAATGCCTCCAGAGTAAATTACATGATTCTAAAATTCTCCTTAGCTCACTTAGTAAAACATCAACACAAAAAGTTTCTTTTTTGCCTCTCTTCCTGTACTGCAGATTTGGCCTTTCCTGTCAGCTTCAGAAAAGAACTTGACAGCTTCTTTAAAAAGAGGAGTATAAAAGAACTTGAATAAGGGATGGCACAGGGCCGGGCTAAGGCTTCCATTCTCTGCAAGTGGCTATTCTTTGCACTGAAAAAAAAATTAGGCATGTGAGCACAGATAAGCCACATAAGAATACCCCAAAGAATATTCCCAGTGACCTTGAGATTTTCTGCAATTCCATATCCTTTCTCTGCTGGAACAACTTCATGAATTCTGAACTTAAGAATGACTAACTTATTTCCAGAATGTACAATTTATTCTTTGTAGGGGGAAAAACACTCCCACAAAATTAGGAGGGAAATGCATTTGTCACTACAAATTAAAAGAAATTTGTCCTTGCATTTTTTTTTATTAATAAGAATTAGGCTCCATTCCCATAGCTGGTGATAGTGACGTTGAGATGGAAGAGAGGTGCAATTCTATCTAAACCCAAACTTCTCGTACTTTTATCAGAATTTTTAGCTCCTGCATGGAAAGATAATGAAAACTACTGATTGCTGTACAATTAAGGACAGTTTTCAGAGCAGTAAATGTACTGTTGAGAAAGAAGATTATTTATTGGGTTTTGCTCCTTCTTGGAGAGCACTTCAAAATAAAAACAAAAATAGACTTGTTATTTCTTGTTATTTAACCAAATATTAAAGTACAAATCTAACTTTTTGGCCCATCCGAAAGATTTTACAATGCTACAAAGGCCTGTTTACTTTCCAATACAAGATACAATTGCTAGCAAATCATCTCTACTTCAAATGACCTTTAAAACTTGCATTCCTATCTGCAGGCTGATGAGCTCTATGAGCTTTTGGCACTTCAGGTCATCAGTATCATTACCTTTTAAATGTAAGTTTTCCTGTATTTTGTTTATAAGCAAATATCAGGAGCATCTAGTCATCTTGTCAAGTTCTCTTCACTCATACAGTCAGGAAAGGAGCTTTTTTGTAATCACATTGTGCTACCTTGGCCAGATCCTTCCTAAAGAGGTGAGTCCATGATGGAGAATACTCCACAATATCAGACATTGGTTATGTCAGATCTAAACAGGTTATATAGTACAGCAAATGCTTTCAAACATTCTTTTCAGTTACTCTTTTCCCCCGCTCTGAGTCTATCTCTGGATATCTCTACCCTGTACTAGAATCTAAAAGTGACAAGCAAAAGAGAATTGGAAGAGATTTGATTTGAAAAACCTGCCCTCCAACAAAAGACTAAAGTTCACCTAAAAGAAGACTCACCATGGTTTGAATTACCTACTACTGGAAAGACTACTGAGAGTAAAGAACCCTTTATTATGAGGGGAGAAAGGTATAAGAAAGTACAGAAGGTAATGCCTCTCAGTTGTTTTACAACAACTGTCAGAGAATTAGTAAGGAAATTCTTGATGGAAAATTCATCTTGTTCATCACTTCCATTGTCGTTACTTTTCCAAAGAATTCTATGCCCATGTACCCATATCCAGTGAGAAATAGTTGATATTAAAATCAGTAAATTACAGAGTTAGTGTATTGCTGTGCTAACTAGATAAAAGGAGGATGGCTGCTAATAATGTATATAAATATGATTCAGAGAGGGACAACAGAGAATAAAAAGGAAATACAATGAGGGTTGTCTTTAGTTGATTCAAAATTGCACTTAAAACAATCAACCACAATTGTAATACAAATTCCTGCAGAGTAGAACTGTAATGAAAATCAGCTACAGCAGTCCTAAAATACACTTTGGCAGACCAGTAATTTTTTCAAGGGAACATCTTTGTCCACATATAAATTTATTATTGAACATTTCTCACAGGAATATTTCCTAGACCAATTATCTTTTCAGAGGTCGAAAAAAAAGACTCTGGTAATCATTTATAGGACAAAACCCTCAAATATTTACTTGCAATATTTATTGAGTAATTTAAGACATGAGATTAAATGTTAGTAGCTTTGAAATAATACAGCATTCCTGCTTCCCAGCAAGAAAACAGATTAATGATGCAAGAAAGATACAACTGATTTTCACACAAGAAAACTTCAAACTGGAGGCTTTCAAAGTTGTTACTTGCTGTTAGACACACGTATTTAAGTTCAGCTTTTTCTTAACCTGAACGATGGCTTGAAAATTTAAACAAGAAAAAATAGAGTTGAATTGTTTTAACTTTTGTAGTTCTGATTTCCAATTCTTTCTAACAGAAAGACTGACTTCATGCCATTTTTGCATCTCTAGATGTCAAGATGACAGCTTTCTGTGATGCATGACATGGGTTATTCACTTGAAGGTGAGAGGAAATTTGAAGAGTAACCTTCGAATCCTATTATGTCATAACTACTTGCCAGGAGAGGTGAAGGAGACAGTAGGGGGACTACATACATAACACCACCTCTTGTTTCATTCTCTTGTCGCTGGGTGCAGGCTTTTAAGTATTTGTATAATATAGGATCTCTGCCTTTTTGTTGCCGAGCATTCAGAGTAAGTACTCCACAACATAACAAGAGTTTTGAGCAGAATTCAGAAAACCATCTATCACCTCTGTCTCTTTTAGGATGCCTTGTTGGGTTTCATGATTGATATAAAACATATACATCTCCTATAAACCAGGTAATCCGTGCACAGAAATTAAATACATGATGTTTGGTTGTTAATTTTGGAAAAAAAAAGGGGGAAAAACCCCAAAAAAACCCCACCAAACAAACAAAAGCTTTATTAGGTCAAAATACTGATTGAGGTTCATTTAGACAATTCAAGGGTCTAGTCATTTCCAAGGCAGCAATTACTTGTGAAGAAAAGTGCTACAGGAATAGCAAGTATTTTAGCTGTGTCTTTGTGGAGTAGACAATTAACTTGTATAACGACTGCTCCTAGAAATATACCAGCAACCTATTTCATGTAAAATGGACAACTAAACAACAAGAGATTTTCATAAGGGACCTAAAGCCAATTGAAGCTTTGAGAAGCCAAGACACTGCTCTCTGCAAATGTTAAGGATTTTGTCATGAACATTATTATAAAAGACTATCAATCTAAATAAACCCCTTTACTGACACTCATCAATATGATTTTCTAATGTTTTCTAGGCATCAACTCAATAAATGTGATATAGACTAATAGAAATGCTTTCAATATAATCTCCTAGAAGGCCTGTGAAGTTCAGACAGCAGTCATAGTCCTTATTTTAATACCAAGTAATTTTTAATCATACTAAAGTACTTGAAAATTAATATAGTCTTAAACCCTCTTCTCTGTATCACCATCTCCATCAAACAAAGTGTGTTTATTCTGCTTCTTTGGTGCTGTGTTTGAGAGTATGAACAAGGAGAGTGTGTGTAGTGAGGACTTAACTGGTGACACTGACAATAAAAAGGAGAGGGAACGTCTTCAGGACTGCTGCTGCTTGTCGAAAAATTTAACAACCTACTGGGTTTGCTGCTTTCAGGAGAGGTAGTTCTGTTGCTGTTTAACATGATAGTCCCTGTTTGGTCTCATGACTTGATACAGGTTCTTAAGACTAACACAGTCTTTGCTACACAAATGATGGAATCAAGGACCACTTAGTGAGGGGATATGAGGTCAGAGCATTATTGAAAGACATTAACAGTTAAAATGGTGAAACATGTTAGAGGACAGAACAAAATTAATCACAAATACCATTCATTCAGAATTCCTTCTGAACATGAGTTCAGAAACTGCCATTACTCCCCTATGGAAGAACTACAGTCTTTGCAACCAGCAACCCTAAATGCTTCATTTTTGAATGCAATCTATTACAAAAAAAAACAAAAAAAAAACCAAATGAAAAAAACACACCAGGAAAGGCAAAAGGATGCAAGTACTGACATGGCATCCAAATGAGGTACCAAGCACTGAACCGCAACAGTCTTAGCACTGAACCTGACCTGAACACTGGTGTTTTCGTTTGGGGAGCAATCTATTAAAAAAAGCCAACAACCAAAAGCAGAACAACATGTGTTGAGAGTGCCAGAGTGCACTTTTTAACGAGGAACATAACTTCTTTGAGGGACCAAAGGAGGAGGAACAAAAATTTATAGAAGCAGAAAGCCTGAGCACTTTCCTCCTAACCTCTGAAACTCACAAGCAAGGCTCATGTGAGCTTTGAGTCTGAAGACATGCATGTTGAGGAGGAGCATAACTACAGCAACATATCAAACAAGACAGAACAATACAGGGAACCAGAACAACTGAACATTTTGCCTGTGGAAGTAATCTGTGAAACAGAGCAGCAAGGACAAAAAGCTCTGAGTTGGAGAAAACATTCCACAAAGAGAAGCAGCATTACCATTGTGTACCACGTAGAAAAGCACAGCAACATACGCAACCTGAATACCTGAATGTAATCAGTAGCCAGTCTCAAGACATGGTTCAAAAAGAACAAAACCAAGAAGGACAAGATCACACGAACTCTGAATTTCTCAAAAAGGAGGGTTTTGAGGAGGTACCAAATACAGAGAAGCATCAGCTAGTGGAAGCACATTACCCTCTGCGAGCCCCGGCAAGTTAATGAACACAAAAAAGTCCTATCTGCGAAAAAAGAGATGCCTAAGGGGACAGAATCACTTCCAGCTCTGGAAGAAGAAATAAAAATTAGTAAGTATTTCTGCTGAAATTCAAATCATTTGAAAAATCACACAAGAACAACGTTGAGAGCATGGAAAGTAAAATAAACTGCAACCAATAATTTCACCACATTACACCGTGTGATTTTATTGTTTCCTTGAGCAGTAAGACCCAGTGTTAACAATTCCATACCACAGGCTTTAGGCAGAGATGTGTTTCTGCTCTGGACAATTAAAACGACTTGTCTGAAATTAAGTGGATGAAAAAGTGATCTGATTTTACTGAGCAACTGTGAATCCCATTGCTCTCAATTGAACGCGTATATGCAATTTAAAACCCCAAATTAGACACTTTAATCTATATTTAAGAACCAAAATAAGCAGCATGGGGTCTGAGGAAAGCAAGCTCTAAGAACAGTCAATATTATTTATAAACATATTCCACAGGGATGAAGGGAAATAATATGCTAATATTGCTAAATACTGACATGGAGACCTGAGGCTTGATCCAGCACCTAAGAAACCAGAGACTTGGTCATACACTGAGACATAAAGAAGGTGGTCTACTGAGCACTCTCTGCCCTTTGCTTTACAATGAAAAAAATGGCAAAAAGACAGTAGAACACGGGTATCTTCCCTGACTGTGGTATTTTATCAAATGGATAAATCATTTCCCTGAAAGCCATTCTGTGGTCACTAAGATCTGTACAGTGCACGTTACACGTGGAACAGTTAAATATATATGCGCATTCTGTAATGCAAAAGGATAAAACATGCTTCTGTTGTGTATTTTGAAAATTAAATTTTATACTGTTAATCCCCCTTAAGATGTAAAAAGTCAGGTGTCATAGAATGTTTACCCAGGCAACTGACAGGTGGTAAAAATGATGTAAAGGAGATGTGGGCTTTTATAAAAAATAGCAGCTTGTCATAAAACTGCCATGACCTTTAGTTCCTTCGCCATACATATTACTAACTGAATTATTGAACAAACTAATGCACAGTTTCCTTTACATAGCTGAAGTAATTCAAACAGCTTGGTTTGCAAAACAAAAAGAAACGGTAGAGAATAATTTTATGTTTTCGCATGCTTGGCATTGAATACAAGCTCATTTGATTTTTTTCTGGGAGTATTTTGCATTCTTGGAGTACACCAGCAGTGGCTATAACATATGATGTAAGTGTATCATACAATGTGTTTATTATAGACATTTCTCTGTAGCTGCTACAAGGAAACCCCTTTGAGGCTAGATAAAAGTTTGCCAAAAATAATATTCAAATATCCTTTTAATCAAAACAAGATAAAGAGGAGATTAGTGCCACCAGTGTCAACACCACCACTTCCAAAACATATGCTCAAATAAAACATGAAAGCTTTAGGGGATTGGTTTTGCAAGCTTCAGTAGCTTACACTTCCTCTCTTGCAACTCTATGTATTATTAAAATGCATCAGCTGATGATGTGTGTTAATGACAAGCTCCATCCTCAAAGGACCCTAATTCATTAAAGGAGACTATCAACCTGCAATTCTCAGAATTTAAAACAAAATATTTATTTACATTATTAATTATAAATTTTATTTCAATATAGAAGCCTAGATTCTTTTAATGTCACTTAAAATTACACAATGAAAGGTGCTTATCTCAAGAAAAAACTCCACATAAATATCTAGCAAAATTTAATTCCCAATGAGACCTAACAGAATGAGGGCTTTTTCTGCACAAAATATCCATTTTTCATGACTATTGT
Organism: Baryphthengus martii; assembly: GCA_013396935.1. NCBI lineage: Eukaryota > Metazoa > Chordata > Aves > Coraciiformes > Momotidae > Baryphthengus > Baryphthengus martii. The sequence continues at coordinate 89,155 of VWZK01021297.1, read as the reverse complement.
ACCTGGTTAAAATTGAATTATTTCTGTAACTCTAAATCTTGCTGTTCCTCCCCCCCAATTGAATAACAATTATAAATTACATTTTTTTCTTTTACTTACAACATGTTCAACTTTCAGATTCTCGAAGAGAATGTAAAACATTTGTCATTGAAATTATTTAAAAGATTGAAATTACCGTTCCCCCTTTGCTTTCACAAAATTTCATCCACGTAAAATCTAAGGACTGGATCTAAAAAAATCTTAATAAAAAACCCCCGTGGTTTCTGATTTAGTGTGGGAAAGCAAACTGAGAAGAACGAGAGACATTAATTCAACTCAGTGCTTGGTGAAGCTACCAGGAACTGATTTACGGAGCATTCCTTGCCTGTCCCTCATCAATAGAACATTTTCACAAAAGTGCCAGTTCAGTTCAAAATATACGTTGTCCTATCTAATGGTTTTATGATATGGATTTGGCCATCAAAGGCTGTAGATAATAATGAAAAAAATGCTTAAATACAGAGAGCATTTGGGCATGGAAGCATCCTTCAAATTCGTAGTTAACTGCTTAGACCAGGAGCAAGTGGTAGTTGGGTATTGTGTGTTTTGCAGGCATGAAATCCTATATATCCCATTGTTTCCACTGGGAATTCAACCCAGACCTCAGGGAGGTCCCCACAGTGTGTTCCACAGTGCCCCACACTGCCTGCTGCCCATGGCCAGGCAGCAACCAGGGACTGCTCAGAGCTATTAGCTTAGAAGAAGGGGTAGAAAGTGCTGGGGATTTGTGTGAATGATACAGTAAATGAATGAATGAAAAATAAAGATATAACTTAAGCCCAAGTGTCTTTTCTGCAAGTCTTCCCTAGGACAAAGCTGCCATTTCCTTCCAAGTGGTTTTATCCAATGAAGCACCTGATCAAGCCATCACACTGTGCTTGTCATAGTCACTACTCCACATCTGTCACTGTCATTCTTACTCCATAGATCCATATTGCGGGTGTTCTCTTCACACAGGCTGTGTGACTGCGGTGGCACTGGGAGGGGCCACGGCTGGGGGTCTGCCCGACTGCTGCAAAATCACATTTAGGGACAGGTCCCAGTAACGGGAGCCAACAACACAAAGCTGAAACTGCGAGCATCAGCCACATAGATTCCTCTCATGCTTCGGACAAGTGCCATGATGAAACTGGCTTATTGAGAAACATAACTGTGTGAAAGCAAAACTAGAATATTACAGAAATTTAAAAATACAAAAGTTCTGTTTCTATAGTGCTCTGAAATTTCATGAGAATATAGGGTTTGGGCACACTGACATCGTTTCATCAGATGCTTCTCTTCAGGTCTGTTGCCTCAGTACCATTTAAATGAAATAAATCAGCGAAGTGATTTTATGATGACATTTGAAATAGAAGAGGTTGCCCTCCTTATTCATAGCCATTACAGACACCTTACACTGAAAATTTGTAATGTATTTAAAAGAAAAGAAGTGTATTAAACAATGGACAAGAAAAATAAATAGTTTTCAAAGAAATTTATGGTCTTTGCAGGGATCTTTACAGAATTCATACCTATTTAGTGAATAAGCAGAACATTTTAAGCCACTTTATTCTTTCATGTGATTGTTTTGTCACTATGGACTTCCAAAGCAATAGTTCAAAATCTATTATTCCTGTACTAAATATGTTCTGATATTCTGAAAAAGTTACATTTAAGCAATATAAAACACAGGGAAAAGCACAGTATTTGAATATAGTTTCTAATTTTCACTGAATCTGCAGTAACAAAATTAACTAGATTAGTCACATTCCTGTGTAAGAGAGAGATAATTCCCGTAGCTTATATTTGCACAGACACTGGCATGGGATACGATTAGTTTTGAAATATGATCTTTTCACTATTTAGTAGCTGTGTCCATAAAACTTATTTGTATCAAAGTACGAAACTGACTCTAATATGGCTTTCCCATCAAGGAATTATCCATGATTAAGGTAATTATAAGGGGAGAACTAAGTTCGTACTAAAGTCCTTGACATATTATGCCAAGAAAGTCACTGAAAAACTCACGCTTACTTCTATTCCTTTCAAATTTTTTTCCTATTATCAACATTAGTATAAAATACAATTATTAGAAAAAGCTCAAAGTAGAAAGTCATCTTTCAAAGAGCACAGTGAAAGCAAAACAGACATACCTCTGGAGCTGCCGGTACAAGGGCAGAATCAAATTACAGAGTTTATGGAAGGAGGTGGAAAAGGTACTTGGCTGCAAAGCAGCACAACGATTAAACTGTGTATCAATGGCAACAAATTACTTAAACTCATAGTATACCTGACTATTTCAAGAGCCATGTGCTACAAATTTAATGATTTATTGCGCAATATCCCTGAGTTCTAGTTCATCTTCCCACCGTTAAATAACAACTTTCTTCCTATAGTGAATACATGAAGCTCAAAGTTACTTGTTTGCAGGATAAGATTATATGTTTACAAAATCACAGCAGATCATTCATTACTAAAATGTCTGCGAAAATGCCTGTAAAATCCAGCAAGTCTAGCTAAGCAGCAGAAGAGGGTAAAACCCACATTACATCAAGCAAATGTATCACGTTCACATAAAAGGACAGACTTAAATAGTTTCCAAACGATGTGGTCCATAATTATTCTTCAGTCCATATTTACTAAACAGAAGATGGTATCTTAAATGTAAATGATATGTACTGTTTGGGTTTGGGGTTGAGTTAATGTTTATTATTTGCACAGGATAAACAGTCTCATTCTTCCTGTGTGATGCTTCTGAGAAGACTGAAGAGCCTTGATTTTCCTTTCCGGTACTGAGAAATTAGATGGAAACTGGGCCAATAATCTTCACCAGGGATTTTGATTTAATCATGGCACTGCTGCATCTCAGGGTTTTAGCATGTATTTATGAAGCATACCAAATACGGTCAACTTTTCAGCTCTTAGGAATGGTTGAGTTAGCAACTTGTCCTGAAAAAGTAAATATTTGCCCTCATGGTGGCAGAGAGAAACCAGAAAATATAATCCACTGAACTCTTTTGCTTCAGAATTTAAAAAGGAAAATAAAAACAAATGTTGCGAAAAACTGGTGGTGTTATTATTAATTGCAACTATAACTTTGAGAAGCAGAAAGAACTTTTCCAACTTGTACTGGCAGTACCACCAACTTTTACAAACCAAAGACATATACACAGTATGATATTTTCCCTCAGTGTAAAAATAAGATCAGAAAGGAAGTGCTTTTTTATATAAATTTTCTTGGAGAAAGTTAAAAGATTTTAATCTAAATATGGATTTTCTTTTTGAAGAAATTCAGTATTTTTTTTCTTGTGAAAAAATGTTTAGAAAGTTTTTTTCTTATGCTAACTGGAGTTAAAAAATCTTAACTAGAATTTAGTTTTATAATCAGCCTTACTTTGCTTATTTAAAGCATGTGCCAGTGTAGAAGCTCAAACAAATCCTCTATTTTTCAGTACTTCACAGTACTTTCAGTGCTTGCAATTTTTATTTACAAAATTTGTAGAAGATCTTTCATCAATTACATCACAGCAGATGCACAATAAATTTAATTCATAAAAATGACTACTCAGCTAAGTACCGTGTTGAGGTTTGAAAAATTTTTATTAGTTATCCATGACCTAAATCATGTTATGCTGGTGGGCACAGTTTGAAAGAGAAAAACTGCAGAGACATGACAGAATTGGGAAACCATACAATCAATTACTAGCCTGTATCTTACTTTATAAACTTATTTAGTCGCCAAGATAATGAAAAAAGGATTTCACTCTTCTATTTACAATTATGCTACTATCAAGTGTCACAAGCTACAGATGAATAATTTTTTTTTTTCTTTTCATTTAGTAAAATTATAAAAAGTATGTTTGGATAATTTAACTTTAAAGAATCCTCTCTCCTTTACTTTCATTTGTAAGCCTATATTATTTTATTGGAAAACATATTTCAAAACAAGGTTTGTCCTGCAGCGACGGTATTAAGGCTACTGTAGGTCAAGAGATAACATACGGCCCTGAATTATATGCACCATCTCCAAAACCTTGATTCCTAAACTAAAGTCTTGCCGAACTCCGGATATTGCATGTTACAACTGAGGTGCAATCCTTTACATCCCTCTGGCCAAAATGAAGAGATTTACCGGTGGAAAAGAGGGTTTCAGCTACTTGGACAAGATGTCTCATATTTGCTGTTTTCAGAAATCAGCACTTCTCAATTTGAACCATTAAAAACTATTCTTCAGAACTGAAAGCACCCAAAAATTTTCTTCACGTCAAAAGGCAACAAGAGGGCTTCTATTACTAGCAATGAAAAAAAAAAAACCCAAAAAAGGAAGTGCAAGTCCTAATACGAGTTTTAATTACTGTATGGGGGCAATTGATCTTTCTCCATGCAGGTGAGGGGCAACTGTATGATGGATCCATTTCCCATGAAACCAGCCTCCAAAGATTTCATCAGACGAAATGATAATGAGCTATTCCAGTTGAAATGAGTTGATTAGTTTTTCCCCCCAGCTGCTGTTCAATTAATGAACCACTTTTAAAAATTTTGAAATGAAGTTCATGAATCATCTATTTTTATTTTCTTAAATTGAAAACTGATAAATGAATTCAGCCTTTTGGTGACACAAACAAAAATACTTTGAATTTCAGATCCTGAAGAAGTGTTAGCTATTTGAAAAAAAACCCAAAGTCATAACAATTTTAAACACAGTGAGTATTTAGCAGCAAATATTCCTAAAGAACTGTTAAAATACAGATGATGGAAGTAGCAGCCAAAAAAGGAGATGCAAATGACTCTTAAATGAAAGGTTATAGAGCATGAGAGGTGTTTAATCCAAATAACAAACTGTTGTTATCACTGAAAGATCTGATACAAACCGATTTAGATAATACAGAAAAATGAACACACAATTTGACAGCTACCCTGGATTTATAGAATCATGGGATTAAATGCTTTCCACTTATTCAAAGAGGATTAGTCAGGATAAATTTATTTATTTAAAGCAGATCTTTTACAGAACTAAAGAGTTTACAAATGATACGGTGTGATGGAAAATAGAAAATCCCTATCAGCTTTAGCTTCTATCATTCAGCCACAGATGTGAAACTGCTTACTATCAAATATGCAATATAGTGCATTAGCAAAATAATAATAATATTAATAAATTTGGTGTAGCCTTAAATTATTTAGTCAAGGAAAGAGAATACTTGCACGGGCCATTTGTAGAGAAAGCTAATAAAATGTGAACATACTAATGAAACATTCACGACTAGAGCTGATCCTTGACAAACAGGTGCAAGCAGGGATAACGCCGGTGAGCTGCTACAGCTACAGTCACTGTGAGAAGGAAGATATTAAGCAGATGAGACTGGAAAGCAGGATTCCTGCATGCAAGTCCAAGAACTGCAGAAGACTCACTACAGGGCACTGATTAAGTCACTTCAGTTTTCAGCTCCCATCTCTGCTAAGCAGAGAAGATTTCTGCTTTTGCAAAGCACTGAACTTTTAATGAAATGTCTGATAAGTGATTTAACCTTATAGTACAAGCTTCTTCTCACAAGCAAAATAATAACAGCAACATTGTTTGAAAGTTTCTGCTTGTGCCAGAAACTTGTCAGAGCCTAATTTTCATCTCTGCTGAAGGATATTTATCAGCTCTGCACTGGCTCTGGGATTCCTTTTCTTCACCAAGATGGTGAAAGACAGGTATCATGAAGCAAAAAATCACAATCTTCTGTTTAGCTTTTTGGTATTTTGGGAAAGAAAATTTGAGTATTAGCAGCGAAGCAAGTGTGATATGCCTCTAAAACCAAAAATAAATGGAAAATAAACAAGAAAGTCTAACTGGGTCACTGAAGTGTTTGCAGATCCACGGTTGAAATTTGCATAGTAATTGTCAGTTTCTGAATTCAAGGTATTTAACCTCACTTTATTGTCACCAGTATTGTTGTGCTTTATAGCACTCCCACTACTACTTCCTTCCTGCATACCAGTTTGTTCTAGCCGCACAGAGGTTGCACAATTGCAGCTCATGACAGTATTTGGCTAGCTGGGTAACCTTTCTTCCCTTCAGAACAACCATGATTCTGTTTCCCTAACAAAAGCCAAATCTCCAAGAACTGTGTGAAGAATCAAGAAGGGACAAAAGAAAGTAGCTAACACACCTCCTGTCTCCTCTTTGATCATGACGAGTACCTAAGTTACTGCCTTGAAGACAGCAATAGGAGCCTTCTGAACTAAAATTAAAACTGATCCATGTGAGAGCCGTCACTAAATGAACTAGCTGCAGTACCAGCTGCAATCATGTACCTAACTTAATCTGCATTACTGGAAATGATTCAGATAATGACAGTGACCCCTGTGCCTGTTCATTCATTTCCCCAAACTGCTGGGCCTATCATTAACCAAGGCAAGATAAGGTAACAGATGGCTGTGAATTAATCCTATCTTCAGATATCAGATCCAAAAAAGGTGTCTCAATTAGGACAAATTAATTTAAATTCAGCATTCTTGCAGTAAGTTAATATAGATTTTATGTCCAGTTCAGGGTACGATAATGAGTTCTTAAATGAAGTTACTAACATTTTCTCACTGATAGAGATGTCGATAAGGCAAAAGCTGTAAAAATCCCCAGACGCATTACTTCAATCATTTTCCTCAGATTTGAGAAAACAGATACGGGTGAACCTGCAGATTCATTTAGATTTTGACCCCAACTTCCTGATTAGATGTAAACAAACAAGACTTGACAATGCAGCCACTGTTTTAGGGAAATGATCACCTCTTCAAGACCACTGAATTTTCTATTGCTCAAGCAGACCTGTGAACTCAGCTCAATTATGAGGATTCCTATAATAAATCCTACAGAATTTTTATATAAGTATCTAGGGGACTTGTATAGCTATCCATATAAAAAATATATGTATACATACATTACTTTCTCATATATATGTACATATACACTGCTTTTACAGACTGAGAGAGTCTGGAGAAGAGAAGGCTGCGAGGAGACCTTACTGTGGCCTTCCAGTATCTGAAGGGGGCCTACAAGAAAGCTGGGGAGGGACTCTTAATGATGTCAAGTAGTGATAGGACAAGGGAGAATGGATCCAAACTAGAGGAGGGTAGATTTAGATTAGACGTTAGGAAGAAGTTCTCGACCACGAGGGTGATGAGACACTGGAAGAGGTTGCCCAGAGAGGTGGTGGAAGCCCCATCCCTGGAAGTTTTTAAGGCCAGGTTAGATGGGGCTCTGAGCAACCTGATTTAGCCGGAGGTTTCCCTGCCTGTGGCAGGGGGGTTGGAACTAGATGATCTTTAAGGTCCTTTCCAATCCTGACAATTCTATGATTCTATGATTCATAATATACACCAGATGAAGAGAGAGAAGCAGGAGCATTGACAGCAAAAATAGAAAACAGATCCTGAAATGGTGAGGAAGTCATCTGCTTTGACATGCCTATGCCTTATTGTTTCATAGCTCAACTCCTACTGAAACTACAAATTTAAGTCCTTCGAGCTGTCTGTGGTAGACAATGCTTCATTGTAGAGCTAAGTGCCTACAGGTCACCAGCGAAACACCAAACACTGAAAAGCAGCGGTGAAGTACTTCAGGTAGATACGTACACTCACAAAGCTCCTCTTGTGAGGATCCATCCTATGCCAGCAAACAAATACTGCTTCTATTCTTCTTTCTAAAGTTCAGTACACTCACCAAGTGCCAAATATTCTAAATAATACACATTCAAGATACATAAATCCTACTTACACCCTTCTTGACTGGAAAAGCATTATAAGGAATTGTCAGCACTTATGACTAAGTGGTCAAGTGCTTCATTTGGTGAACAGCTCTCCTGTTTCTCCTCCAAATATTCCTAAGTGCGACCAATATTGCAGACATCCTAGCTGCACAGATTCTAAGAATCCACCATCTGATTCCAGAGCAAATTCAGAATACAGCAAGCCACTGTCACCAGTTGAATATAAGCATATCCAATTCTGCCAATGTATGACAAATTTCACAATCTGAAAATTGTTATTTACGACACAACGATGTAATATAGAAATCCCTTTCAAGTCTTTCATTTTCCAGGCAACTAATGCTGCCATTGCAGGCGTCATTCTCCCAGACTTCTCTGAAAACACTGATTCTTTTGGATATGAGATACTGCTGCCGATTAGAGAGAGGCATAAATGGATCTCTTGGAGCTGTCCATGTGTCTGTAACACATGGAAGTCATGAAGTCAATGTAACTGGAATCTTGTGTAAAATTCCAGGATGAAGGCTATGTCAGACAAGCATGCTCTTCCGTCCCAGTCAAACTTCCAGGTTTTGTATGGGAATTTTTATTCTTATAACTTCCAACACAGCTGTTCTTCACTGAAGCCATTCTAATCTGCTGTTTCATTCTCTTTGACACTTCTTGTTTCCCCTGTCTCATTTCTATTGACTACTCTTGGCTTATCCTGCATTCCCTCTCTTTTTAAAACCATTCACTCTGATTTTACAATTCACCATTTCTCTCTACTCTTTCTGTTTACCCAGTTGATTCAAATCTTTACATTTTTATTGATGAATTCCGTTAGCTGCACCTCACAGAATTTTGCAATTACTTATGAGGAAACATTGATTTCAGCTGAGCTCAGTGTCGGTGGTCTTATCAATATCTATCTTGTTTAACACAAGATCAATCTTCCACCTCAGGGAAAAACAGATTTAAATGTTCATCCAATGATGCAAATATTATATGTATTTCATTAGAATGATCTGAAAGCCTCATCACAGTATGGCAAAGGATATTATGGACTTACATTATAAAAGTCGACACAATTATAATAATTAATATTGAAAGGGAATGTAACTTAAAAGTACAAGAAATAAACTGTCACCCATAACCAGATGTGGGTTCTACTCTTTCCCACAAGGTGCACATTTGAGTTTTTCCAGATGGATGTTATGAGAGGCCGGTGAGCAAGTCGTTGACACATAGATGTAGTTTTGAGACTGAAAAACTTGGTATATACAGAAAGCAGTATTAAGTTCACTAATCAACTGATTTCTCTCTTCCCACACCAAAAAGAAATAAAAATGCCTCTTTACATATTCTCTGGTGAAAGTAAAGAAAACCCTCCAAACTTTTTCAAAACGAAGACATCTTCAAATCTTTAACACAATGGAGCAGCTGCTACTGAGTTTCCTTGATGGGTATATTCTGTCATTAGGGAAATCAGAGGCCCTGCTAAATACCTTTTTTGTTTGGTTGTTTGTCAGCTCAAATACTGATTAGGTCCTCTGACAACCACATTGTTTGTTTGCAAAAATGCAGAGGGAAAAACCTTCAGTTGCAACTTGCATTCTGTAGAAACTGTGGATACACTCAGAGATACTTTGTTAAACTCATTTACAGGAGACTTTACCATTATTTTAAAAAAAGCAATGTAGAAAAACCCAACTTAGATGATTCTTTCAGTACGGATATGCAAAAATGACATTAAATCTATTTAAAATACTGAAGTAAATAGTAAGTCTGCAATTTTTACTCAGGAAATATCGACTTTGCAAGTATATTTTGAGTAAAACAGTACTGAGCCCTGAAACTAAACACAGCATTGAAGAAAAAAAAAAAAAGATGAGTCAGAGTATGAGCTATTTGACAAAAGAAACTTCAACAAAGAGGAGTTTGTGACAGAAGGGCAAGGGCCCTTTTTTATCTTACCATAGCCTTGGATATAAATCAGAGCAGACCGGAACAATAGTATTTACATGGCAAGCTGTGAAAGCCTAAAGAGAGATTTCTCTACCTTCATCTGGAAAAACCCACATCCAAACACACCATCTGCCATGGCCTGCCCAAAGCCAGTGTATCGTTGAGTGCTAAGGACATCCACAGGCACAACCAGCATGTAATTATATTGCACCTTGCCATACTGATGTCAGCGTAGAGTGGGCTATATGTGTGTAGACCTATAATGCACGCTTCCACACAGTCACATTCTAAACTATTATTTTAAAACTGCAATCCCAATAATAAACTGGCTCCAGATTATGAAATATATAAATTTTACTGGAAAATCATAGTTATAGGTATAATAGGAATTATATTAAATTATCTGGACATCATAATTTTTATTTATAGTTTAACTGAGAATTGATTCTACATAGCACTATAAATACTAAATATGCTCTGAATGAAATGTTGAAATTTCTAATGTAAGAATTCCAACAGCGTCCACAGCTTCTTAAAACTTTTGTCAATAGTTTAAAAGTTGCCTCTGGAAAGACAAAAAGGAGAGATTACATATTTAATGCTGCAAAACACCCTCTTTATTTATTTATGTGTTACTCTGTGTCCGTCGGTGATCATAAATACATGTCTATATGGTGTCTCCCTCAGCAGAAGAGAGAGAATGAATAACAGTATTGCTATTATGACTTCTTGTGGAAGACATACGCGGCCTACAAACTTCACTAGAAAGAGTTCAAATGTATTTTAAAGAGGGACTTCAAAGTGGGAAGACAGTAGAACATTAGCTGAAAGTTGCACCAAACACAGCTCTGCAGCCAGAAGGAGTTAATTTGTCATTTTTCACACAACAGAGAAAATGGAGATGAGGGAACAGAAAACAAAAAAAAGAGCTGCAAGAGCAGCTCAGTCGTTCAGGACCTTGAAACCAAAGACTTATTGACAGAAGGGAAGACTGCAAACATGGCTGGAGGTGGTGTGGACATCATTAACACAAAGAGAAGAGTGAAGGAATGTAATGACATCTTAGTTAGGTTGATAAGGGCAGAATCCGACATAAACAGTCTGGAATATGCAATAAAATACAGTTAAGAAAAAGGTGAGAAGCTTCCATAACTTCCTCAAACTATCTGTGCAGTTTTAAAATAATTATAGGAATGGATTCCAAAGCATCTCCTCCTGGTTGTACTGATCAGTTGAGTTCCAATACAGGCTTTTCTGAAGTGGAGTCCATCATCACATCAACCTCCTTTGCGCCTTTTGGAAGACAATGGTGAGACCTCTACCTTGATTTAATGTATCACAGATGCATCATATAGCCAAGGTTTTGGAGATAAAACCAAATGCTTAACTATTTTTGCCATCCAGTTTCTCCTTCAAAATCTACAATTGTGATCTTATTTTTCAAGATTTTTTTTTAATTTTCGGTGTTTCTGAGAAGTACCAGAATTACATTACCTAGAAAACTGCATCTCACATTTATCCATAGCAGTAAAAACAGGGTGGCAACAATGTCAGTATTTACACAATTCCCTTTCAAAAGCCTCAGTCTTGACCTAAGACTAGGATACAGTGTTTGACAGGACAATATTTGACCTGTTTGTTAATCTCAGCAGAAGACCCCAACAGTGGCCACTGTGAAGAAGATTTCAGGTGCAAACATCTGTCTGGTTCACACTAAAATAGTTCCAGGAAGAGAGATTAATTTCACAGTAAGAACTGATTTTTTGGGTAGTCAGAACACTAACGTACAAAGCAAGAAGCAAATTTTTTTAGGAGTTCTGTTTTCCTAATTTCATTCAGCAAACAATATACATGTTGTGTGGAGAGTTTGACAAAATGCAAAACAAATAATCTATCTGCACTCCTTACATTACCTCTGTCTGAAGAATTATACATTCAGTAAAAGTGCTGAAAGGCAGCTAAAGATGTCAAAAACATTTACAGGCTAAACAGATCCCTGCTCAGATAACTCCATTTCAAGTAATCTAAATTCATCCCCATTATCACTTAAGTGAGCATTATGGCTGTTAGCAAACCCTACACAAATATTCAGATTTTTGTTTTTCCTGTCATGGTGAAGGTTATCTCCCTAGTTGCTCTGAAAAATCAGGTGACAACCATTTCCCATGATGCTTTAAGGGCTGTCAAACTGTCCATCAAACTGTCACCTGACCAATCGTTCCCATGGTTCTTTTAGACTTCTAGTATGATAAATTGAAAGGCACTATTATCTGCCTGTTGTGAAGAGGAACTGCTTAGGCTTTGATAAGATATCACTAGTCCCAGGTGAGAGGAGGCTGACAGCACATCAAGACAAGAAAACACATGGAAACAGTGAACACAGGAGCAAGAGGTTTACAAACATCTGTTGTCATTATTTATTACCCCTTTCCTTGGTTTTAGCTCTACCCTTGCTCTATGTCAGTTTAAAAAGAACGACTTTCCTTTCTTCCCAGCCAGTCTTAACTGCTGCTATTTTTAAACCAGTTAGTTGTAGAATGAGAAATATTTAAAATAAGATATCTTTTATAAAAGGTTGTGTTATCTATCTTTCCTGATCCATGTTGCTTTTACCACCATTATATTTGAAGTTTTATATGAGTCTCATGGTGCAATTATGTCATAAGAAAATGAGAAGTGCTGAGAGATATGAAGACTTTAAGATCTACAGTCATTTTTCATTGATACCTTGAGACTAGATCACAGTTTTCTTGCTGATATTTCAGATCTGTCCTTATATAGGTACCCAAAGTTAGCTTAAGATACCTCAGAGCCAAAACAATATGTTGTTATTTATTGTGGGTTGTTAATGAAAAGAAGCTGGTTGCTAACATCACCACCTTGTGTACAAATATTTGTTTGCACGCAGCTTTTTATGATTTTAGGCAGCACTGTAATTTTATTAGACAGGACTATAGAACCTCAGTTGCACAACAGAACGTTAAAATAATTTTATAATTAAAAGTCTTTAAAATTTGAGCCCTTCATGTTTAACTGTATTCTTACGCTCCTCTGAGTTCAGATTTACAGGAAGCTTCCATGCACTGTGGACAAAGCCTCTTCACTGGAGTAAAGAGCCAAAAATCAACAGAATAGGATTTTGGGCACGATTCATAATTAAAGTATGCTCAGACAATTTCTAAAGCCTCCTTTTCAATTAAAGATTTTTTTTTTGAGAAACCATGGATTGTTACATTTACAGGGCATTCCAACTTTCTTCAATTTTAAACACATATTTAATTTTAGAAGCATAAAATAAGCACCCTTGGATCAATAAGCATAACGAGATACTCCCTTCATGAGCCAGGTGAAAAAAGTACAGATACGAGGCATATAAATACTAATCAATGAATCCTATAATATCAAGTTGATTTAGACAGGATGGTTTCTTCTACCCTTTTTCAGGTAGAAAATCAGAATTAGTGTCAAGTGTGGAAGCCATAGGGAAAAAAAAAAAAGAATGAAATAACAGGGGCAGTTTCCCACTCTCAGATGAAAAATTCTACAAGCAAACATTAGCCTTACTGAGCTAAAATATTCTCTTGGTGGTTATTGCTGACCTGCTAGTGCACACAGTGGCGCTCTCGGGGCACTTCTCAAAAAGAAAAGCACACGGTACCTTTCTCCAGGTCATTATAATGGAAAGACATGAGAGTATTGAAAAGAGAGAGACAATATACCACACCGAGTGGTTGAGATGGTGGCTGACTATTTTGATAATCATGTTATAATAAAACCATATTTCTTCTGTTTTCTCTGGTCTTAGAAGGAAGAAGCATGAGGGCAGAGGAGGAAGGGACATTTCACATAGTATCAGTAAAAAAATATTTCATGTATAGAGACTAGAAGAAAAGAAGCTGCACTCTGCATCTGAGAAGCTCATAACTAGGCAGAGGAGAATGGACGTGGGAAGCAACTGGATGTGACTGGGCAACAGTAGGTAAAAAGGGAAAGGCACAGTCATGCAGGACTCGGCTCATGGACAAAAAGCTTCTCTGTGGTGTAGAGCAATGCTGTGCAGGGTTTCAAAGACAGGCAGAGCAACTAGGTTATCTTAAAGGAGGAGTTTAGACAGACAGAAAAGACTTGAGGTCAAGGGCTGATAGGTCTAGGAAGCTCTACTGAGTAAGAAGCTAAAAGTGAAGACAGTTCCCGATACAGTGAGTTAGTGCTACACTCAGTAATGCCTTTAGCACTGATCCTGAGTAACAGAACACTCTGACAGAAGCAGAAAGTCTTCTGCAAAGAGGACATATTAAATTAGACAATGTTAAAGTCAGACTTAAATTGTGGGATTGTAAAATACCATGGTTACTGGAGTTCTGTATTATTCTCTGCTGATCATTTAGAGTTTGAAAACAGAAAGCAAACATACGGAATAGACAACTCTACCGTCCTTTATATTAATAAACTACGTTTACAGTGAAGAGATATTAAAGGTGATAATGCACAGTTCGTTCTTAACGGTTTGGTTTTATTTCGCTCTTCATTTGCTGCTTTTACCTCCTGATAGGGAGTTTTGCCTGCACAGACTGTTAATGAAGAGCAGGACTATGAAAAAGTATCTGATCCTGAGCAGCTCCATACTAACTGCCTCACCCGCTCTGGTAGAGTCCCAGTATTCCAGTTCTGCACCTATTAAAATATGCAGCCCTTTGCAGTAGCCAACATGTGCTTAACGATCCATGAAAAAACATTATCTAATCTCTGTTCTAAATTTTATCTCTCCCTTACAAGTTCTGTTAACAAATATAGAAAAAGTGCACCAGCGTGATTACAAATGAAACAGATTTGCTGTTCCAATGACAGTAATTGCATTTGCCAGCACTGTTGACATAGCGCAAGTTGCCACCTGGTAGTTGACAGAATAAAGAAAGAGGGAAGTTAGAATAGGAGGGAGATGAGAAGAGAGAGGAAGGGCAAAGAAATCACTGACTTAAATGGTTGAGAAAGGGTTGCCTCAAATCAGCCTGAGAAACAGAAAGTGGCACAGAAGAGACAGTAACTGATTACAGAAGTTGAGTCTTCTTCAGTTACAAGGAAAGTTCTTGGGAAACTTTCTTAGGATTATGTCCTTTCCTACTCTAAGTAGTTATATGACCTGTTTCAACTACTGAGATACACTACTTTGTGTATTTGCATTCAGTAAACGTAGGTGAAGACAGGGCACGTTATTACCTATCGAAGAGGAGAGAGATCCAGAAAGACAAAGGCTGCCTCCTGCTTTACTGATGTTAAGTTCAGTAGCCTTACCCAGGGTTCAGGAAGTCAATCTAAGGAATTTTGGTGCAGTCACATAGGAAAACTCTAACAAATAAGTAAATTTCACCACAAGTTTTCCTAGTCCTAACCTCTGGGTCATTCTGCTCGTGTTGAAGAAAGAGGCTGCTTGGCAGTAGAAATACAGAGCTCTCTCAGCCACAGTATATCCAATGCAATATCACACGTATCAAAATATCAGACCTAGATCACCCCCAGGTTTGGGATTCTGTTTCAGTGTTGTGCAGTCTAAGACAGTGCAACTCCTTCTCATTGGAAGAAAGAGCCACTCAGCTTACAACACACAGATACTTTACATAAACCTCTCACACTGCTGTACACCACACACGCTAGGAGGAGACTAAGCATCTCCATCAGAAGTTATTTCACATTGGTTTAGGAGGACAATACAATAGCTATAACCAACGGCACAGACACAAGCACATCATCCTCTTGGGTAACCTAGGGATATATTGTACAACCTAGGGATGTAAACTTACAGGATATTAGCTGGTGTTTAATTGCAACTCACCCTTTCACTTTTGCAGTAAGTCCAAGCTAGATTGCTTATGTCTCCCTGGACAGCAGAATACCTTCGAGTGACCTCATATTTACCACAGACAGTAAAGCATGTAACATGGTCAGTCATCTCAGAGCAGCTGATGCACCTTAATTTGGTATTCTGTACTAATTTCTACAACACCTTATCATGTGAACATATTTTTGCTTTGACAGATCCCTCCGGGTTTACAAAACCTGATGGAAACCCATATGTATGTACTAATATAGAACAGGATGATGCCAGCCATAACATGGAGGTAGGCCAGAATCTTGCATGAGAAATGGTAACATCACTGAAAATACATGAGAATAAGAACCACCATCCTAAGTAACCTACAAACCTCAACGTTACTACTTTTGAAAGAGTCTCTCCTTTTGGACCTTGGCCCTGCCTATGTGTACAAGTAACTGAATGGAGGCAAATGTAATAGAACTACTCATGCATAAAGCTAGTCACATGCATTAACACTGGCAGGAACAAGGACTTTCTTTTCATACTTACACTAGAGGATAGTAAAAGAAATGCTGCTCAAAGAAATCCATCAACTAATTCAAACTCTGAGCTAGCTACTTCAGAACCTAGTACAATGGCCACACTCAATGAGTCCATTGAAGACCTGGAGACGAAGCAAAAACAGGTTTTCTTTCTGAAGAACATTACGAGATCAATACAGTGCTGTGGATATTAGCAAAAGTCACTTTAATAAAAAGGAAATTGCACATAATGTAACAAAACAATTCTATTTGGAAGGCCCTGAAAAAATTGGACAATGTAATACAATCTTTCTTAACTTCATTTCCCATCCATTGCAGAAATCGTAACAATAAAGTTTTATACATAAGCAACTTTATGAGCTGAAAGAAGAGAATGTATAATTTCTTTCCATGGACTAAGCCAAAAGAAATGAAGAAAAAAAATTGATTCTTCTCTGTTAGCCTCCTGTGTAAATTTTTTCTCCTTATCATCTCATCTAGTCATATCTTTCTGCAGTTTGAATTACCCTCTTTTCCTCAATCTGGTAAGGCAGTGAAAGGATGTTTGTTCTGCTAATTAACTTTATTACCCTGATAACTCCCTGCAGCCTTTGACGAAAACAATTACCGTTCCTCCTTTTTTTTTCCCCCACTGGCAAAAAAAAAAAAAAAGAAAAAAAAAAGAAAAAAAAAAAAGACGACTATTAATTAGAAACGAGGCCCCGGTCCCTGCCATGTTAGCCTGCCACGTTCTCAGACCCTCGAGCGGGATAGCATTACATTGTCAGTAGTAATTTAGCTCTCATCTGTCTCTGCTAATTATTGTCACATTCATCAAATTCATCAACAAAAGTGCTCTCAGAAGGATTGCATATTTGCAGTTAATACAGCATAAACTGGTATTACCCATCACCACATTTGTGATGATGAGAGGGACACAACTTATTCATCCCTAATTAGAGCAAGCTGGGTAATTAATTATACATTCCGCCTTATTACTTCTGAGTTCCCAGATATTGTTTGTCTAAAAAGGGGGAGAGAGAGGAAGAGAGAGAAGCCTGAAAATTAAAAAAAAAAAAAAAAAAAAAAAAGAAAAAAAAAGGGGAAAAAAAAGGGGGGAAAGAGAAGAGAGAGAGAGAAATGTGTGATGTGTTTTGTCACATGTGCTATGCCATAATTCCCACCTGACAAACTAGCTGAATCAGGAGAAAATTGCAAGTTGTCAGCAGCAGAATAAACTGCTGTAATAGCTGATTAATGATCAACACCTGTGACAGGTGCTATACGGGACTGTAAACTTGGTGTGATTAACAGTCACCGGACGAATAAATATTAGTGACAGGCAGTGGAGAGCGACTTTGCGTGTTTTAACAAATCGCGCACATTACAGTTATTGATATTTCCAGTGTAGGCACTTTCTTTTTGGCACTTATCTGACAACACCGGAAGAGTGTTTTAATCCAGTATGTTTGTTTCTCTTCTGTTCAGTTATTTCAGAGCTCAAAATGGTGTTTTGACAAGATGACCCACCAGAGTTCAAAACTGCAGACAAATTTCGAACAGTCACAAATACTTTGTTATGAGCTGGACATGGAACAACATTCTCAAATACTCTTTCATGGTCTTAAATATATACATATATAAGCCTACATAGATAAAACCATAAATACTGTATAAATATACATATATATATTTATACAGATACATTTTCAAAGCCTGTAAATCTAAGAGCCAACTCAATTTTATTTCTCATGTCAGTGGTTATGACATACACCTGATTGCTATGGGAAATCAATATTCCTTTCATTCCACCACCAAAGACGCACGGATTTCTTCTGAAGAACAATTTAGACCTCATTAATTTAGACCTACAAAATGCCTTTAATATATAATAATGAGGCATGAAAGTTATCCATTTATGAGATGTCCCTATGCTCAGCACAGTAGGATCTAATCAATTCCCAGATACAGCTAGAGCTGTATCAGGATACTCTTTGGATAACATAAAATACATTTTTCATCCTCATGCATGGTTACAGATATGCTGATCAGGTAAATTACATATTCTTATGTAAAAAGATCCGTATTAGAAAGCTTACACATAGCAAGTGAAAAGACACAGAAAAGCAGTTAGTGGCAGATTTTGCCACTAATCTGACATCATTCTCAAACTCTAAACATGAAGTAATGACACTGTCTTCTTCCAACAAGTCCTTTACCAGACCAAATAAAAATGAAACAAATCAGAAGTCAGGACTTCAGATTTTCACATGTGCATGTGAAAGAATCTAATTGTGAGTCAGACATATCTAATACATCACTCTCTCCACAGATATGTTATGCATTAATAATTTACTCAGAAGAACTTCTTAATATATCCTGAATTAATTAAAGGTAATTAAATATATTGTACGTACAGAGATTTACCTATATCACATAGCACATCAGAAGAAATGGGAAGGAAAAAAAAGGCAAAGAAATTACTGCTTATATCAATGTCCTTAGAGAAATGACAATATACATCCATGCCTACAACATGAAAAATTCCAATCATTTAAACCTTTAATGGAAAACCTCGAACACATGAAACTTGCCTGTTGCTTCTCCTAGCAGACTCACTATTGGATGTTGTATTAACCAACTGGATGTTTTATTCATTTCAATGTTTGCTAATGATAGCAGAAAAAAAATAAATTAATTTCTCGATCCTGGCTAGTTACAAACCTGCTGTTAAGCATCAACTGTTACATGAGCTCTTCTTTTAGATGTAGACAACTGTGGCAAAGGACTTCATAAATGATTAGCATTTAGGTTACGTAATCACCTCTCAGTGTGAAACAACTTTCCATGAACTTCCTAGTAATTTTTTTTTTTTTTTTTTTTTTACAGTTGAAGACAGTGGAAGAACTTTGAGAGGAAACAAAATGAGTACTAGTGCCACAAGCCCCACCACTTGAATAACAGTTTAAGGACATCTAATATTTGCCTTTCATAATGAAAAGAAGGTGGGAATAATCTCCAGTCTACACTTTACGAAAACACTATCTCTAAAGTTTTTTACTAATGTGTCATTCCATTCTCGATTTTCATTTATCTCTGCACCGGAAATAGAAAATTAATGAGTAATCCATTTATAAAAAATGCAGAGATTAAAATATATTTTAAGAATAACAGTTTGATAGCTATAATACTTTTGTTTTCCGATTAATCTTCAGTGTAGCAGTCTGCAACCTTAAATACAGAAGTAATAGCTTGCAAGCTTTATGCAAAATGTATGTAAATCTGTTATGCTTTAGTACAGATACATCTGAATAGGCAGCAGCGCAGCTCGCCAACAGCCTCGGAAGGAGGCCAATCTCACATCCAGATGCCACTGATAGAGAGACACTGTGTGGCATCAACACTCCCAGCTGCCAGGCTCACTATGGATTCTTGCAACATTTGACTGTAGCAGAATGAGACCTTGTAGAGCTCTCTACTGGTAAATAATAACAACACTCAGAAACAATTCCTCTGAGTGTATAAATCTAACAATGAAAAAATACCTTCAAATACACATTTTCCTACAAGCAATTGCTAGCTCTCTGGATATTGCACAGTATTGAACCAAAGACAGAGCCAATACGAGTCTCAAAATTTATGATGAATTTAACTACTTTTTAAGGCCATTTTCCATCCTTCAATACTACGTTTTCATGTAAATTTTTAATGTTATATATATACACTTTGTATATTTACATGTTTTAAAGTTATATATGCAGAAATCTAAGTTTGTTCCTTAAAATGAAAGTTGGATATAAAATCCAAGCAAAAGGCTCAAATAGCTTTTATTTACTGTGCTTTGAAACAATTTGTAATTTGAAAAATGATTGTAAAAAAGAAAGAAAATTGGAAACTATCAAAAGACAATAATATAGCAAATTAATCAGGCTTGATACCAGGAGAAGAGGAATTACTCCTTGTTAATTACAAGCCTCGTTATTACTCTCCACTTAATATGATGCAAATCTGATTTAGCAAGTAATGTTCATCCACTCTTTAAAGTATCATAAGATTAAAAAAAACTAAGCAAATTTCACGAGGAAAGCACCCATTGATGAACTATCTCACTCACTTTAACTAAAATGAATTTGAAATTACAATTTAATGCAATATCACTAGAATATAATTCATTATCACTATAACTCATGCTGTTCAGCCTATCACAGACAAGCTTCAAGACAGGTGACTCTTTGCTCTGCAACAGTTCACCAAAATTTTTAGAGCAGCAAATTTCGTACGAGAATTACAGGTTATTCACTGATTTGAAGAACGTGCATTATCAAATTTCAGGTGTAAATGATTGTATGAAGTAAAAATAATGAATTCAAAAGCAAATCCTTTCTTATTTTGCAAATTACAGAACTGCGACAAAGAATTAGCAAAAAAAAAGTTACAGTAAACTGCAGATAATCTTGACCTAAATCTACAGTATGTGCAAACTACTCTCCTTCCTTTCATTCCCAAATGTGAGGAAAAACATTTGTCAAATAAGAAGGTTGGTGTTACAAATCTTAGAAATCTGTTGGAAATCTTACTTGCTTTCCATAGCTATTTCTAGCACAATAGATTAGGACAACCTGTATAAAATCAGCAGAGGAGGAACAAGCATTGCTCTCATTCTCTTTTGTTCAGGTCACCGACTTTACCACTTTAGAAAAGAAACACAAATTACCGACTGTTCAACTGTATTCTAGGACATCTTGGCTCTTTGTGCTGAATCTTATACTGTTAACCATGTAAATCTACCAGCATATCAGCATCACATAAGACTCCTGATATTAGCTTGATTCCTTTGTATAATTCCTTTTCAGGAGTCACTTGCAAAGCATCTGCATCCTCTAAAAGAAAAAAATTTGCAATTCACCTGATGAAGATAGAAAATTGTAATTATAGACCATCCAACAATTTTGATAATTTCTGCAAGACAGCTTTATGAAAACTATGTCTTTTAGTTTACAAAATCATATAGAGCTGTACTATATTAAATGTGCTTGTGGTGCAGAACTGTGCAGGGAGAAATTAGGAACAAAAACCAGCAGCTTTGGTACACACTTGCCCGTTCTCAAGACTTTAGTGATAATCCTTAAAGGCTGAAACCTTTGGGTGGTAGGAACCCACCGGTCCTCTTCATTGTCAGTAGCAACTTTTCAAATACATGCGCACAAAGAAGTTCAAACCTTTTGCATCTCGGAAAATCTGAATGAGTAGATACACCCAAACCCCACAGAAAGTAAACATTTCAGAAATACATGATGCCACAGTGGAAAGGTAGCCAAGGGGACAAAAAGTGCCACTGAGGCAAAAATTTTGCCAAAGTGTTGTATTTGTCAGAGGGCTGCCTACTTTCTCTGTGGCACTTTAGAGCATCTAACAAACTACTGGTTTCCATCTCAAGAGTAATATTTTTTTCTACAGAGGAACACATATTGAGGAAGATAAATGCATTTTTTCCCTTTGTGATTTTTCTATAAGAAAGGATGGTCCTGTGTACATTAATGTCCAACTTAAGGACTCCTAAATAAGTGAACTAAGGATTCCTAATTCAAATAGAAATGAAGTCACATATATTAACTAACTTTGAAAGACTATCAAGATGAAATAAGATTTTGGCATGTTTTGGTCTTTTTCTGCATATTTTCCATCTGCACATAGAGGAACGTTGTCTATAACCCTTCAAAGTTGAACATTCAAAGAAAAATTTTTAAACAGAAGGATCAGCATTTCCCCCAGATGTCTTCATTAAAGAGATGCAAATACATTTTCTTTAACAGCAGCAACATTAATTGCTCTAGAAGCTTCAGTATAAGTGTCATCACTGATGCATCATTCAAAAAAACCCCATGAACAAACACATGAAATGCTCATCGATGGAGTCAGCAGTTAAACACACTAGAGCAAGAAGTAACGCAGCAGACAGACTGCTTACATGACACGGCACTGGTAAAATTCCTGGTGAATGTATACTTGATTGCTAAAATGGCAACTGTACATCTCAATTGTGAAAAACACAGGAAACAGTAAGTGACCAAAATCTAATCCTAGTTACACCAACATGCACTGGAATAACACCACTGACTTCAGTGAAGTTATTCTGGATTTTCATCCACACACCCAAAGTTCTTCTCCAAAGAAGTAAGCAGTCTAATAAGACAAAATTCAACCTCCAAATGATAAATCCTCTCCAAATCATACTTTATTTATTCTTTATAATCCTTCACACAACTTTGTTTTTTCAATACCAGGATGAGAAAAGCCCCTCTAACAAAATGAATTTTCCAGAGGTGAGTCATGTTGGACACTGCAGGAAAAAATCATCCAGAAGAATGACTAACATTTTGAAAAACTATCTTAACTGTAACAAATATCAGTTATGCTACCATTTTTAGGAAACAATATTTTCATGAAAAGCAATACATGACTCAACGGAAACTAACAAAGTAAAATAGTACTTGTCTACCATACAGTTGGTATTTATGTTTAGAAAATGACACACAAATCAAATTGCAAATCAAAAAGGTCCTTTCACAAATCAGCAAGATGGATCAGGTAAACATACAGGCTTTTCCTATTTTAAAGCATGTTCTTCATTTATTCTCCTGATCACAGCACTTTATTAGAACGCCAACATTTATATACACAGAACTGTAAATAAAAGAACATACGTGTTCCTACACATTTACAAGCCTGTTTCTTCTCTCCAGCAACATTCTGTGTTGCTCCTTGCTTTTTTCCCTGCTTAAACAAACTGTAAACTGAGCAGGATATATATTCTATTCTTTCTCATCACATATTTCTTGAGTAAGTAGCACAGGGTAACTTGGTCTTAATTTTGACCAAGGATTCCTCAAAACTTTTTTGTATAAATAAACAAGGACACAAATGCAGAATTTAAATGGATTCCCTAGTACATGTTCAGCATTAGAGTTTAAACTCATTTACAGTCACATTATAAAAGGAACACATCAAAAAAAACCAGCAAACTACTGTTGCTTAGATTATGATTAGTCTTAGCTAATTACTAAGTATTTGTTAAACAAATCACTAATACATGTAAAACACAGGAAGGTAAATGAATTCTAATGTATGCTTTGATGGATATAACTTTTTGGCACTGAGACCTAGAAAGCTTTGCAAACATCAGGAGCCAAATTGGGTCCACTAGTTGTACAGGTACACAAGGAGGCCTAGAGAAGACACAAAGAAACTGGACACATCAAAGAAGGTAGTCCCTACGCCAGTCCTTGCACTTCTCTGGGCAGGGAGATGATAGACAGGGAAGTGTTAGACGACTTCTGCACAAAAAAACATTGCTTATTTAAAGAGAAATCCATTTGTTCTGTCACTTCAGGGTCTCCAAGTATTCTTGGTATTTCAGAAACATAACAGATTACAGACATATTGTGGACTACATTTCACCAGATGCTTGGTGTGAACTCTTTTCCATTACACAGAAACTCTTTTAATGGT
The DNA here is from genome assembly GCA_013396935.1 of Baryphthengus martii. Taxonomy (NCBI): domain Eukaryota; kingdom Metazoa; phylum Chordata; class Aves; order Coraciiformes; family Momotidae; genus Baryphthengus; species Baryphthengus martii. The sequence continues at coordinate 65,594 of VWZK01021297.1, read as the reverse complement.
GTCAAAATCATGAACACCAGCTTTCAAACATACTATGGGAACAGGTTTAAAGGATTTAAAGGAAAGTTCCTTTAATACTGTTTAAGTATGATTTGCCTAACAGAATAAAAGCTGCAAAAGTTTGGTAGAAAACAGTATCCTTTTCTAAGAAGCAGACTACATTAATTCAAATATAATATAATTTAATAAAATATTAAACACTTTAAGATGTCCTGGGATGTTTAACAGAAAATACAGATTCAAAAGTAAGAGTCAAAAACCCTCAGAAAGAGAGAACTGCTTTCGTTATTGCATCCTCTGTTCACTGGAATAAATTACAAAGAATCATGTTAAATTTTGCTAGAATGCTGTTTAATACCTTTCACAATTTAATATTTGTTTTGAATAGTAGACCTACTTTTGTTTAAATCAAGTTTAGTCAATACATGCTTTGTGAGCATGCCCTGAAGGTTTTTTTTTCCTCACTGTAATTCCAGGTAACTTTTCAATTGCAGCATTCATCAACTCACTAAAGACCAAAACTAATATGTGAGTAATGAGGTTCGGCTGAAGGATACACAGGAAGTTAGCCAAATCTCATCTATGCTCTTTTCCTCTACCCAAACAAATTCCAGTTTTTCCCCATAAAAGAAGGTGGTCACAGGAAGTTTACAATGATGCTTAAAAGCAAACAAACAAATGAACAGCAGCAGATCCTCCTTATACTCTAGGACTCCTAGAAGAAAAGTCAATCTCCTGGGACAGTGTGAACAGACACAATTGTAGAGCTACTGGGGAAAGCCACAAACACCGGTGAAATTAAAGCACTCTCTAGACCACCAACCAGTCTGGTCCTTGTGTTTTCTTTCATAGCAAGCTCCAGCCAGTATTGCTTGCTGGCTTGATAGATGGCTGCTATCCATGGGAATTTTATTTTAAAAAAATCTTATTCTAATCTATCTTAAATCAACATCGCAATTTTAAATGAGCACATATTTAACATATAGATGCTTCAGTTTTATTGCTATTTCATGAAAACTCCTTATTTGTGATGAGAAAATTACAAATGCCTTCACACCACTAACACAGAAGAGAGGAGAGAAAGTTTGGATCTGCAGTCAGATGTCCTAAGGATTCAGGTATCAACAGATCTAAGGATAATAGAGATTGTTATGCAACTTCTGTGTCTTAAGATGATAATTTGTAAAATATGACAACATACTAAAGCAGAATAGATGCTTACTTTCTGAGTTAATCATAAATTTTGCCCATGACAACAGGGTACAGCTAGACTCATAAATGTCTGAAATTATTTTCTGTGTTATAAAGGGAAATAAAAGTAAATGTAATTATATCAACCTCAGTTTTAGCCTTATTTTAATGAAGAACACACAATGAATACATGTGCATACTCCAAATTAATCTTTAAAACAGTACGTTTGTTCCTCAGTCTTCACCGTTCAGACCACTAACAGTTACACAGAAGCAAGTACATTTTTTTCCATTATTTAACACCTTTAGAAAAACTAGTACAATTAGAGTTCTTCTAAAAATTAATACTTAGATTTTAGCAATACGAATATCAAGTTTCTTTGGAATGTTTTTTGCCTAACATATAAATTAAGCTTAATCTGCTTATTTATTAAGCTGAGCCACTGAATATTTATTCACATTCTAGCTAAAGGAATCAGTAAAAATGTTAAATATAAAACGTATGTAATTTTAAGACGGCATTGTGCTTTTGAAACATTTTGGTAAGAACATGAGGAATATCTTTTCCAATGAAGACCTAACAGCGATGTTTTGAAGAATGACAGTGCGATCAGTCAAGGAACGTGATTTTTGAATTCTTGTCCAAACAAGTCCAATCTACATATCATTACTGCCTTCTAAAAACAGAATTCAATGGGAGCTATGCCTCTGTAAAAACCGAAGAACTACGCACTAGAAGGTACTATTCTAAAATTCTGCAATTGTAATTACTGACATTATTTTTCCAAGGTAACAGAGTCCAGAGTTTCATTCTTTTCCTTACTAAATTAGGTAGAAAAAAAGCTGTTAGGGAATGGGACGCGTACATTGACATTATGTTGGTCTAACAGGTTATTCTGAACTAGGGTTCAGCCCTTGAGCTCATGAACAACTTCTGGAGGTGCCAAGTGCACTCATTCTTCAGGAAGCCAAAGGCTGAGGGAGGGGTTGCACACACTCCAAGGTATTTGAAGGCAAAATTCACGTCTCTTCTGGTTAAAAAACATATTTATTACATTAATTTTGGTTTGAAAGTTTAATTAAGCATTTAATTTTCCACTGTGCATAGTCTGAAAGTACACACAAAATAGCTACCTCTTACAGTTTTCTCTGACAAGAAAAATCCTTGTAGCAACGTGCAGCTCTGGTTTCATAATTTATGCAACCCACAAGACAGGGATATAAGGTAAGGGCCACCTGGGCCCAGTTATGGCAGACTTTTTTATGAATATCAGTGGCTCATGAATATAAACAGTTACGGGAAAATAAAATGTATAAAACCTAGACCTGGGAACAAAAAATCTCAGAGAGATCAACAACTCCAAAAGAATCTAGTGTCGCATTCCGAAGAATGTCAGATTAAACTAACATGTGCCAGTCAATATTGGTACACTGTGACCCTTGATGCCTCCTAAGCAAAACTATTAAGTCCAACATTTTCTCCTGTAAGCACTTATCTGTAAGGATGGCTAACATGTCCTCTGAAGCAGATATTGAAACTGATTGGACAATAGGTAGATACCAGACAGGGGCCTGGGGGCCGACCTCTAGAAATAGGGGGAGAAAATCTTAATCTGCAACACAATGCAGCTCTCTTGAAACCCTATCATTTTCACTTCCCATGTGTCTGCTGCCTGACTGTGAATGGATTTGAAAAGGAATGGTTAGTGCTGAAAATTGGATCAGAGCTAACATTCTCTCATTTTTATCAGCAGCTGCCAAAGGTCATCTGACATAATAGCTGATGAATTCAAGCCCAGTGGATTTCATTTGCAATTTTCAATTTACTGAGGCCTCCAAACCCCACAGTGATAAAAGCTTCCCCTATCGTGGCCTGTCACAAACATCAAGAAACTGCACAAACCCACAAGAAAGAAATAGGAGAAAGCTGTGCATCATCACAGTTACAGATAAGGAGAACAGGAAGAAACAGTATCATGTGGAAAGGTGTGGAGCCGCATGTGTGGTTGAGTTTCTAAATGCCAATTGTAATGAAAAGACTATGAAGAGCAATCAAATAACTTCTGCAGAATAACATCATGGTTCCCCTCCCCCCCTTCAGTTTGAAAACTGCCTTCTAATCTCTTGCTTGACATCCTGAAGATAAAAGTGAAAGTGAAAAATACCCTGTTTATTTAGACATGGAAAGTATTGTACAGTTGATATATTTACCATAGTTTTGATTTACAAATTCATGCTATTAAGAGGCCTATTATCAGAGAAACAGTATGTCAGCGTAAAATAATAAATGCACTTGTTCGCTGGCAGATGGACTGGAGATCTTTACTTCTGATCCACAGGGAACACAAATGAACTCCAGTCTATGGTTGCTGGAGGTTTCAGGATCTACTCATCCATATACATACATTCAAAGACCTTTCCATACGCTGTCAGTAGGCCGAAGCTAACCACTTTTGCCCTAGATCTTTGCCACGTGAACATTGTATGAAATCTGCATGGATCCTATTCCAAGTGATTAGAGAAAATAACGAAATAAATCACAAAGTCTTTCACATTGGAAGGAACATACTTTGCTACAAGGCCAAGAAGCTCATATTCTCTGCCTGTCAATGACTACATCACGAAAAAAATGTTCAGAAAGAAAGGTACTGTTTAAGTAAATGCTGAGAAAAGTATTTCCAGACAGTAGCACTCACTTCCAAAATATCAATTTAATCCCAATAATAGCAATATTTGAGGCGGCCATCCATCACATTTATGACTTGATTTTCAACTCTACTACGCATTGCAGTAGAATGAGCTGAAGTTTCTCTTTTCAGTAATCTCAACAATAACTCCAAGTCAAATAGACAAGAACCACAAATACTGCCAACCAGATTCTACTTGGACTTAAAGCCAAGAATGCGAATAATTCAAAGCTAGTTTCAACAGTGAAAAGCCCTCAGTATAGCACAAAACATGAAACCAGAGGGACACCAATGACAGAAGCATTATACAGTGAATAACGGCATGTTATTCTGTGCTTCAGATAGTTCAGCTTTTCTTTTGAAAAGTTATGAAGACCCCAAAAAAGTGAATTGCTTATGATGATGCGCTTCGCCGTTTATACTGCTCTTGTGAGACACCACCTCAAATATTGCATCCAGTTCTGGTGGCCCCACCACAAGAGGGACATAGATCTGTTGGAACGAGTCCAGAGGCAGGCCACAGAGATGATCCAGGGGCTGGAGCACCTCTGCTGTGAGGATAGGCTGAGGGAGCTGGGATTGTTCAGCTTGGAGAAGAGGAGACTCCGGGGGGACCTTATATCTGCCTTCCAGTATCTGAAGGGAACCTACAGGAAGTCTGGAGAGGGACTTTTCACAAGAGTGTCCAGAGATAGGATGAGGGGAAATGGTTTTAAACTGAGGGAAAATAGATTTAGACTAGATCTTAGGAAAAAGTTCTTCAGCACGAGGGTGGTGAGATTCTGGAATAGATTGCTGAGAGTCATTGTGCGCGTCCCCACCTTGGAAGTGTTCAAGGCCAGGTTGGATGAGGCCCTGAGCAACTTAATCTAGTTTAGAGGCGTCCCTGCCCATGGCAAGGAGGTTGGATCAGATAATCTCTAAGGTCCCTCCCAGCCTAAACCATTCTATCATTCTACGATTCCATGATTCTCTGTTGACTAGACATAGATAAGTAAGTGCTTCATCTAAACACTGGCAGGTGGGTTTATATAATTAATAAAGTCATAAAAGTATTTAGTGATATTTTTCCTTATTGAGACTAATGATGGTCGTTTCTTGGCTATTTCGGGAAGGTTTATTTTATGGTGGTGACAAAGAAATTGCATAGATATGGACAGCATTTCAAAGGTGAGGTAGCACATTCCCAAGATAATCCACAGAGCTGGTTCCTTCAGATGCATACCTAGGAGTTGCACAATGTAGCAGCACTGATCAATTTTTATAGCACTAGTACTTCTTTTCAGAACCCCAAAATATGTACTGCTTCTTCCTGAAACTAAAATCAAGGCCAAATACTGTAAATAGAATCATATCTTGGACAGAAGTGGAAAAAGGTAAAATAAGGGCTGTGAAGAAAATGCCAATGGCTGCCTAGAGAAGAGGGCATACATTTTAATCTCTTTTGGTTTTGTTTGTTACCAATAGGAGTTTTTTGAGGTTTTTTTTTGGTTCTTTTTTTGCTTCCTTTCACTACTTACCTGTATTTGGATTTTATACTGTTTCTAATCAGCATAATATCTGAGGATTCTTCATGTAAAATAAATAAATAAATCAATCAATGGACTCCACACAGTTTAGAAATTCTTGTTCTTGTGTTATATGTATAAATCACTGTTACAGTTATATATATAACATAGGAGTGAGTTGGGACTTTTTAGTTTGGGTTTTTATTTTATTTTTCTTCAGGAATGGACCACTTGTTTAGTAAATAGGGAGACAGGAGAGTGTGGGATCCACTTACTAAATAATGAGTGGATCTACTTTCACATAGAAAATACAAGCAGCTTCAATTTATACTGGCATGAAAAACCTGACAGGCATTATCAGCTGGGGACAAGATCACATTTTCACCATAGAAGTGATACAGAGGAAGGATTATAGATATTCAGAGTTAATCATGAAACTTAGGATCACATGAGTAGATAATATGGCCTCTGAGTTATTTGAGGATATCTTAATGCTAAGTCACCTCCGGAAGACTGCTAAAGATGAGAGCTGCCTCAGTTTAGAGGTCTGCATGTTCTTAGAGCATGTTCTTAGAGCATTGCCTCTATGCTCCAATACTGATGGCATGGTTTGGAGTGTGGAAAAGGAGGGAGACTCTTAATGGAAATCTAGTAAGTCATCATTGGCTCAAATTATATACATCAATATCTAAATAATTTTCCCAGTTCACGTACAATGATAGCTATGATTCACTGCTTTCAATCTTGTAATTTTCTCATATGGAAGAACCTGATCTTAATTTTTTTATTGCTTCTTGTACTGAATCTTCCCATTCAGTTTACCACATTTTCAAAAAAAAAAAAAAAAATTCCCCAGAAGTTGTCAACCTCTCCAGTTTATATGAGAAAGCAGGCAGTCCTGGACCTCCTAGGAAAACAGTCATATGCTTTCAAGCTTGGAATGACTTTTCATTAAGAGATTTACCACACCTGGTGCCAGAAGAAGAATTAATACTAGTGCCAACATCTTTGCTAGGGTTTATGGTGCCAGCAGGGAAAAAAATCTTGTCAATATTGACACAAAATAATCTGTATTTCATTATATTCAGATAACTCTCTTAGAAGGCTGCAAGTCTTTCAAATGCCTGTTCAGTCAGTACTTTTTTCTAGTGCTATAAAGGTCTAAGAATCAGGAACTCCTGGGATCCAGCACTAGCTCTGGCAAGGTCTAATACACAGCCTTGACTAAATCACTTCAACTAAGGGCTTCAATATGCTCTCTGCACACTGTGAATAAAGTCATCAGTGCACTAGTAGAATTAATGCTTGAACAACTGATGAAGTCATATAGGGGTTAAGTATCTCTGAGCATTCATTCATGAGTGATTTGTAATGATCACAGCAGAGGCAGTTTCTGGTTTCTTCTTCTCCTTGGAATCACTCATGTCTCAAGTTCCAGAATGGCTTCACATCTCTTTTGAAAGCAGGACACAGCTGGAAAGAAGATGTTAATTCTTGGGGGAAAAGAGCCCTGTACTGGTGAAGTAAAATATGCAGTCTCACCTGCTGAGTCTTGGTTTGAGAGAAAAGACAGTAAGGAAGAAGACTGAAAATATGAAATCTTATTCATCATCATCAAGATCCCAGTTGTTAACTGATGAGTTTGTACATGAAAGACTATGCAAAAACATTTGACACTGAAAAACCAGATGCTTCTACCATGCAGAATTAGCAAAGATAGCATGTTACAGGAAAAAAAAAGTTATTAGAAGCACTGATATGTCTTATATAGACAATAAAAATGCAAACATTAAATGAAAGCTGGTAAGATAAAGTGTACCTTTCACAGTCAGCCATTGTGTTATGTCCACAAGCTACAGCTGAGCCGATTAGAACATTTACTGACATTAGAACAATGCAGATTAATACATAGCTGAGGAGTTATTAGTCTAGCATAACTGAACGCATTACTCAACAATATAACCACAGTCTATTTATAGTAATTCTATTTGTGTTAGGGAGATCATGTTTAAAATTATGTGATTTAATTCACTCTTACATCAACCTTTTCATTTTAACCAGCAAATTATTATTTCAAAGCATTTACCATCCATCTATTTTAAATAAATCTGCAAAAAAAATTGGAGCTATAATTTGCTTAAATTTTGCTTTTTTTAAAATGCATGTTAAACTTTATTTATGAATAATATAATCTAAAACTACACGGTCTGTAGTGTCATTTCTGTTAGAGTCTCACAAATCTGAAGACGATCTGTGATCTCTGCGAGAAATAATACTTGCTTCAATAGATTTGGAGAGAAACATCAGTTTTGCTCACAGTAAGGAAAAAGGAAGTATAATAAAGAAAGTCCAATCCAGTGACAGGCTGAGGGCCCTCAGTTCCTAATGAAGCAGATGGGAACCACAAATATTCAGCATCATCTTGTAGGATCTGGCCCTGGGAACTTATGAACATGCTACGGAAAGTCTCTCTGACTTCAGTGGAGTAAAATTGGAAAAAAAACAATTTTCTTATACCACTGTCTTGCCTGATTCAATTATCAATGTCTGATCTTGCAAGGCATCAAGCACCCTCCTGTGAGGTCCTCCAGCTCCCACTGAAATCATCAAAGGGAGCTGAGGGTGCTCACTGCCAGGCAGGACTGGACCCTAAGAGAGCAGAAAGCCGCAAGTAAGTGTGGGATGGCTCTAGCCAACCATCAGTCTAAATAATAAGACTCTTTTACTGACACCAGAGAGATATATTGATCTGGGATTCTACGGAAAATGCTCTACAACCAGCAAACAGTTGTTGCAGTAACAGAGCTAGCTTAAATGTTGCTGTGTATCCTCAGGCATTATTGCAGCAGATAGAGTTGTAGCCTTTTAAGACAGGGCTCTTCTCTTTCAACCACCAAGTTTAAAACGTCATTGGAAGAATGACGTTTAGTCCTTCTGTCACAGTATGCATTAGAAAACTGTGCACAAAGAATCTATTACAATTCATAGATACCTTTAGTAGTCTCTTACTCCTCCTCAGCAAACAGGAGGGATAACACCACGATACAGCCTGCACTATAGCTAACTGCTTTTGACTGTACTTTATATCATACTTAAATTTCAGCAAAACCACACTATGCTAAAGTGAAACTTATATTCTGCACCATACCTTCAGGCTTGGAGAGAAATGCTGCTAAAGGCATAACCTCTATCAATGCCCCATTTAATTTTAGGAATGAAACTCATGTGTAATATTGTTCACAACGGTGACATTAGAAATACCAACATAAACATCCAACTGCTAAATTTGAAAATGTTACTAATGTATCACCTAATTAATAACGTTTACCTGAAGTAAACTAAACATTATTAATTAGGTGATACATTAGTAACACCAGTCTTGGAGAGAAAGGCTGCTAAAGGCATGACCTCTATCAATGTTAGTTCTTCTCTGTAATACTTTGAATATTTTTTAGCTTTATGTAGTATCTTCTAGACTATAAGATAACATGGTTTAGAACCACCTTCTGAAATATTTTGAGAGTTTTTTGAGTGTACAGTTGTTATTTACCTGTGCTATAAAGGGAGGCTTAGCACCATACACGAGACTATGCCAAATTATAAGCAGAACTAAAAATTATATACTGTAATATATCCAGGAAACACCCCAATATTTAATTCTTCTTCACTGTCTCCATTTTACTTTTTAAAAATTTACTACATATTGGCTTCTACTGTGTTAATCCCCCCAAAACTAAATAAGCAGTAGTCTCTCAAAAGTATTTTTTTCTTAACTACTCCAATATCTTTCTTTTAGTGCTACCAAAAAGGATAATTTAACTAAGTTCTTAACTCTTGAAGACAAACTATTAATTACGGTTGACTAATATCCATATAGGTTATGTCAATAAGAGTATAGCAACTTCTGAAATGTAGATGATATATTATTGTAGTAAATAATAACAACTCATAACACTGCATAGAAGTGGAAAATATAATCACTTCATTTTACAAATGAGGAAACTGAGGCTTCAAGGAAAATGGAGTATTCACCATCACATAAATCCTTAACTGCAAAGCTTGAAGAGTAACAATCCAGTACATTATTAACCTATCCTTCTCCAAAATTACAATTATGGCTGCAAATTTTAACAAGAGAACCCAATTATGTGGTTTTTCCATCAGTGTAATTTCCTTCTGCTACAAAAAAGTTTTGTTGGAATGCAAACAGCTAGATTAAGACTACAGTATATGATTCACGTCTCTAAAACTGGATAAAAGTTTTGCCCTTGGTGAGAAGACCATATATTTTCATGGGGGCAATGTTAAATTTTCAATTTAAAAGCTTTTTCATCATTTGCTGAAAAAAAAATAGACAAGCAGGATTTACAAAAAAACTCAGAACTTTCTTTTGGAAAAAAATACATACTGAAATCACTTCAAATGCCTCTTCCACTCCTCACTATAAAGCAGAGAGATTTCTTCTAAAGTCTCGACTGCTGGCAATGGTAACTCCCAGTTCTTGAAACATTTTTGCAAACTTATTTCTCTGTTGGAAGTTATCCATCTCTAAGAAGACGAACGCACTCCTCAAATTTTCCTTTAGCGTGGCCTTACGCCACCACTGGTGTTGGATAAGATAGTTTAGGAAAGTTGAGGGTTTTATTAAGTTTGGATTTTTTTTTTCCAGAGATCCCTCAGAGATTCTTTTGTAAAAAATAAAGTGAGATGTTGTCCTTAGTGAACCCTAGCGAAGCAGAGACCACTAAACTGCCCTTTCAGATTGAATTATTGTGATGATTTCAAAATACCTAAATCCTTAGTTTCTACTTTTCCCCACCATAATGCTAAGTGGTATAATAAAAAAAACCTGAAAACACGAAGTATTTTGGAAAATTTTGTTCCAGCTTTGCCTACAAGATTTTGAAACCATTGAAACACAGTGAGACAGTAAACAAGATTGTCAGAGAGGTTATTAATACAAATTTTAAGTTCCTTTAATATCCTATTGTCAGCCATTACACGAATCCTTATGCGACAACCACTACTATAGAGAGGAGAGGCAGAAAACTTTTTTAATGGCCAATTCCCAAGTGTTCAAAACATAGGGAAATACCAATGTTAAGATTATTCAGTTAATCCAGTGAGGCAGTAAGGACTATGAAATGATCTTCTACTAAGTGTACCAAGACATTTTGTAAAACGCTGACGATTAACACCTGCTATGAAATACAATGAAAGTTGTTTAGAAAAGCTAACAAAAGCCACTATATCCTGTATGTGGCACATCTTTTTGTTTATCTGTATTCATATTGCTGACATGAAGCAGATGTCATTGTACCTATACGTAATTGCATAAATCATGAAAGACTACTACTAACCTTATAATCATGATATTTAAACATTACAGCTGCTTTCTCATTCCCACAATATAATGACTAACTGCCACTAACAACTGATTATTATCATGAGACTGGGGCAGCTACTGCCATAATTCCAATTCAATAATGCCTGAAGAGGGTAAAATCCCAGTTTTATTGAAGTTATTTGAAATAATCCATGCAAATTAATCTATCTCCGTGGCCAACACGGAGTTAAAAGTACTAAAAGATGCAAAAGAGGACCTCCTATACACCTAGTACATATCAGCAGATGACATCCTAGTGATAGAAGGGAAAAAGTTTCTCCCTTCTTGAAAGAGTGAAGGTGGTCTGTGTAGTTCAAATTTCTTCGTACGTGGGCAAAATTAAAACTCACTCTTTTATGAATCAGATTCTCAGATGGCAGAGAGGAAAACCAACTGCATTTTGACAGCTGTGGAGCTTTGGTTCCTCAAAAGAGCTAAACTACAAGAGATAAATGATAGCAGAAATGTTCTCGAACAAATTCAGAAATGTTATTACCCAGTTCATGGCTAAAGTTTCCCCTCTAAAATACTAGTCTGAGAACTCCTCCACTACAAAGAATCTTCCATCAATCACATATTGGGACCCATTTGTCTTTGCCAGAGTATAAACTGTTTCCCTAAGTTTACTCACAGCTGCCGAACACAGATGTCACCTTAATCTTAGGAGGATCCTGCAAAGCAGTGGAAGCTGAGAGGATAGGCTGTCAGAGATATTCTTGTGTGCTTGCCCTGCTCCTCTACTTCTTACATATTGGACGCAGCATGCTGAGCACACCGTGCTGACCCAGGATATCCTTAGATACACCTCTTCCTTCACTTAAGAGTAATTTTCTTGTTTTCTGGCGTGTTTTCTGGCGTATTTTCTCAACACCACCAGAAAAAGTGATCTTCACCCACAAGAAACTATTCTTGAATACTAGTTTGTTCAACACTTAAGACTCCATGTACTTTCCTGTTATTTGTGAGAGTTGACACAGCAAAACACAGTGACATGAGAGCTGCCGTCCTTCTCGAACATATGATCTGCATCTACCTCTTTTGTCTCACAGAGTAGCGATCTATTGCAACAAGGATCTTTGAAATAAAAGCTTACTTAGAAATCCATTTCTCTGTGAGCACATAATTCTAAGAGCCCTGATTCTACATTTCATTAGTCAGCCTTATTTATTCATTTCATGGAAAATACAGCCTATTTTGGTCTAACTTACTCTCGTTAGTCTCCCTGTAAAGATATGCTACGTACAATGTTTATCTTTGATCAGACTTATTCAGCAGATAGTAGCAGCTTTTGTTTTTAAAAAGTGACCAGAGAATTGGTTTCCTATCAAGTGTATAGTTAAGAAGCCTCATACAGCTCTGATTTTCTGTACTTCTCTCATTCTCTGCCAACTGGTACCTCAGTCTTATTGGTATCCAATAATAAGCCCGATTACAGCTAGCCCTAGGAGACATGACAAAAAGAGAGTCCTCATCTTGCATTAATTGCTCGTATTGAAACTATGCCACATCTCTCGAAGCTAGATGTTGCTTAGTATCCCTTTGATATGATAATGACATGCTTCTTAGCAGATGAATATGCAAATTAAAAGCAGTAATTTGGTGGCATGCACCTGCTGACACTGCACTACTATGCTTATGTGCTCCTCTGTAACACTGCAGCTACACAAAAGCATCACAGAGGTAAAATTAAATTCTAATGTCGTATATATTAAACAGATGCTTCCACTTTTCTTTGTATATCTACTTTTTACAGAATTTGCTATTGGAATCTCAGTTCTCCCTTCATGCAATTAGTGGACATTTATGTGTCATACACAGAAATGTACTTGGAGCTATTTAAGGGCTCTGTTTTTAAAGAAATGGTTTACATGAACTGCACTCTCAAAGAGATTTTTTTTTTCCCCTCCCTTCATAGCAGAGAGGCAGAGGATTTCAATCTTCATGCACAAAAGAACTTCATTCATAAAAGAAATGCATACTTGAGCACGGCAGCTTGCAACAGAAAAATTTCTGTGGTAAAGATAATGCAGAGTATACACTTATCCAAACTTTCTGATACCGATTATGAAAATTTTCATCCAAGTTCTGCGAAGAAGCTATGTGCGTTAAGCATACAGAGCCAGTTTATGCCCTCAAGTATGTCCTTGAATTTCTATTATATAAGACTGAGGTGTTGAATGGAAAAGTAGAATTGGATTCTGAATTGTCAAGCTGCTCAGAATCACTATTGAGCTGAAGGTGGCAACAGGCTCAGCCCAGGAGGGCATGGCTAGTAACGCTGGGCTGCCGTAGCTTCTGCTGGACTCACTGGCTGCGGAAAATGCTTATTCCCTGGAGATGTACTAAGTGATCCATTGGACTGACTCATAAGAAAACAAATTACCATTTCCAGACGTGTTAAGACATAAATGCTCTGATATTATCAGGCTCAGTGAAGTCTCTTTACAAACAGATAGGCAACTGAAGGAATTGAACTGGTATTTCATAGAACAGTAAGAAATTAGAGGAGATTAAGGAAAATTCTTCTTATTCATGAATTTATGGAATTTAGGAAATATATAACGTGCATTTTCTAAAAAAAAAAACCAAACAAAACAAAAAAACAAAAACCAAACCACATAACTAAGTTCCATGAACTAAGTAGCTTTGGTTTTCAGAGGTTTGTTAGCTCTTGGGCACTTCCACGGCTGAAGGTCTAAATTTCTGTGCAGTTCCTTGTATCTGATGCAGGTTGTAAGTCTGTACCTGTTTTTAGGCAAGCAGGCAGCTTGTACCTCATGGCTGTCATTTACTCTGTGCCATGTTGTGGTCATTTGAGTGTGGAAACGAACAGTCCTCCCTGTTTCTTTGAAAGAGAAAAGCTGTACTGGAGGGGAGAGGTCCTTTCTCCTGGTTACATTTTACTGCCAAGAAAGACGTGTTAACGGCAAAGCATGTGAACTATTTAATGTCAGTATAGTTCAATTCCCTTCACCCAAGCCCAAACTTTAGCCCAAACTATTTCATTACCCAGCTTGCAATTTGCATGTTGGTGATGTAAAATCATTTATAATAAAAAAATTAAATACCTTTATTTTATATCCCTACTGTCAGTGAACACGAATTCTGTTTTAAGCCATCCACTGTGTATATAATACATATGTTAGTTTCTTTTTGAATAGGACTGTGAGAAAGACTCTAAATACAAGGAATTTAAATGGGAAGAAATTGAGTGTTTGAAGTTCATACACTGAATGAGAGTAAATGACAGAGTTACAAAGTTAGCCTTTTTTTATATACATAAGAATGACGGCAAATAGAGCTGCCTCTACTTATGTCAGTACTGGATTAAATGTTGGGTAGAGAGGCTCCTCTCTCTGCGCCTCATGAGAAGAGGAGCTAATGCAACCTGGTATCCGTGATGAGGACTAGAGTAAGACAAACTCACTTCACACAATGCAGTTCATAGAGAAATACGAATGAGATATAAGAACATAGGAATGTATGTAAAAATAGATTAAAAAGATAGATGGGCTAAAAAAATTTCAAAGAAATAGAAGGGTTACTTTTTCTATTTTTAAGTGTTTTATATAGTACAGCCTTACACACACTATGTCAAAGGACTTTCTTCTGACAACCTCTGCGTATGCCTACTGCATTACACTATCCGAGTTACTGCTGACCGTTATGCACCTTTGCTAGCCATCCATAATTTTCTCTGGTTTCATTTCTAAGGTGGTCTCTCCCACTGAATATTCATTAATGAATCGTCTTTCTCACTATATTTAAATTATCGTTTCTTCAGAAAAATTTCACTCTTCTTGAGTTTTATTTAGATCTACAGCATATCTACATACAGTATTTGTACTGGCTCATTCTATCTACAGCCTTAATTTTCTTTCGCGACACTCTTGAATTTTACCTTGTTTTCAAATAACACTGAAGTACTACTTCAAGATCTTTAAGCAAATCCAATCTCGTTCAAGTAGTCTTCAGTCTCTAACTCCCTGTATCCTTAGGATAACTCCTATCCGTAATCTTTGTTTGTCAAGAAATTTTCAACCCATATGGAATTGACCTGATTATTATATTCAGAAGAGTATATTCTATGACTAAAATTTCCCTGCATAAAATCTCATGTCACCCATCAATCCTGTAACTTCTGTAAGTTAAATTCTGTAGCTTTTATTCCCATTAAAGTAGCATACTTTTACCAAAGCTTTTGGTTTTGTCTCAAAGAAGGAAAAAAAGAGAGAAAAAATAAAGGCATCTACATAAAACAAATAATTTAAAAAAGAAAAATAGGAAAAGCCTCTGAAGGTTCTACAGTTTTCACCTGTAGCTTTACTCTCTTTTCCAGTAATGGTCCTTTATATTTTTCTAAAATTCAATTACATCAATCCTTCTATTCTGTTCTATATCACCAGAGATGTGTAAAAAGTGATTCATATATATATACACACATATATGCATACGTTCATATACATTCCCACAGTAGTTGTGTGGTTGTGGTTATTTTGTACTATTTTTTCAGTATGTGTTCGGATCTATTTTTGCCTAGATGATGCTCTTGCATTCTCATATAGCATTACTTCTTACTTCCCAAATATCCACTTAAAAGACTATTATTTGTGTCTTTTAACATATTTATAATTCCATATATAAAGCACATGCCATTTCCTCAGCAGCAGGGGGCATTAGAATTAACAGAAACAATAACTAAACCAAATACATCATTATGCCAAGAAAAGGCTTCAATAAAAACACTGAATTTACACCTAACCTTTCAGCATAATCAGAACACAGACATAAGGACAGTATCCTCATACCTAAACCTTCAGAAATCATTAATGAAAACACTCCTTATGGATACACCACTTAAAGCAGAATCTCCACTACACAGAGCTTTTAAAGATACTCCGAGAGGTTTAACTTGTGACTCTGCTGGCACCCAAGGTGAAGTGATCTTCAGAATCAAGTTTTCATGCTGATAATTTGTCAGCAAAACCAAGGTCCAGCAGCAGAGTGGCATAGGGAATCAGCTCTCATGAGAAACAACGAGGAAAGACACTGCTGTAACAGACTTGGGACATGATCACATACAGTACCAAGTCTGTTGTCAAACAAAAGCAAATGCCATGCTCAAGCAGCTACTACTGAAGCTCTTCGAAGCTCTGTTGTAAAATTTGTAAAATCCTCCAAGACCTCAATTGCATTCTATTGCAACACGCTCAGTGCTCCAAGATAAAATATGAAGCAGTGTAGCAGTGAATCTAAGCATCAAAAAGACAAGCATGTCTCGCTACACTTAAGCATAAGGCTGGCAAGCATCATAATGTACATAAAAATTAAGACGACGACACTTTTCTTTCCCACAGCCACACGACAGCCTAAGGTGAATTAACGAAATCTTTTATTTAGAATCAAATCTGAACATTTCCCCAGGTGCATTACTTTGAAGACGTCCCACACAATATTTATAATTCCCCTGGCTTGCCTATATGGACAAAGTACACCGCTTTGTATGCCTGGAGACAGTTACACAGGATAACCATGGGCTCCTTTCAGCCAGCAACAGAATTTCACATTAAGCAAGAGTAACTTCAAAATATTCACATGACTGCAGTAGAAATGGCTTATGTTACTCAAGAAATCAATCTTAAAGAGACTAAGAGCCTCGCAATGTAATAACACTACTTGGTTTCAGCCCCTTATCTGTAGATCTTTTTTACAGTAAAATGAAAACAGTAAGAATGTCAGATTGCCATTACCTGTCAGGAATTTGAGCAGGAAAACAAAACAGATTTAGTGCAATGATGAACAGTTGTGACAAATCATCAGCAATTTCTCTAGATCCTCATCTCAAAGCAGTTTCATATTTCATTTTTAGAATCCGCATTCCCTCTTACATGAAGTAAAAAAATTATCCAGTATTTTACACTATGCTACATTTATACCATTTATGTAGCACTTCTTAAGAAGCAGTGAAACAGTTTCATGGTTTTGTACACCTAATCCTGACATCAGTCAAAGTCTTTGGTTCAAAGTAATTCATACTTGTCCCATTCCAGTGGACAAGGGACGATCTATGGATGTGATCTATCTGGACTTCTGCAAGGCCTTTGATACAGTCCCCCACAACATCCTACTTGCCATGTTGGAGAGATACGGATTTGATGGGTGGACTGTTCTGTGGATAAGGAATTGCCCAGATGGTCGCATCCAGAGCGTAGGGGTCAATGGCTCGAAGTTCAGATGGAGAGCATTGGCAAGTGGTGTCCCTCAAGGGTCTGTACTGGAACCCACACTGTTTAATATCTTTATCAGTGATACAGATAGTGGGATTGAGTGCACAATCAGCAACTTGCAGATGACTCTAAGCNTGACCTAATAGCGACCTTCCAGTACCTGAAGGGGGCCTATAGGAAGGCTGGAGAGGGACTGTTCACAAAGGCCTGTAGTGACAGGACAAGGAGCAATGGTTTTAAATTAGAGAAGGGCAGATTTAAGATTGGGTATTAGGAATAAGTTCTTTACCATGAGGGTAGTAAAACACTGAAACAGGTTGCCCAGGGACGTAGTTGAGGCCCCATCCCTGAAGATATTCAAGGTGAGGCTTGACAAAGCTCTGAGCAACCTGATCTAGTTGAGGATGTCCCTGCTCACTGCAAGTGGCTGGACTAGATGACCTTCGGAGGTCCCTTCCAACCTAAACCATTCTATGATTCCTATCAGCAATCAATTATCAATGATTTCTTTTACAGTAATGTTCCAGACTCCAGCCACATTATGCTACTGTTAACTTGCAAGCTACTCAAGGATGTAACAGGAGCACTCATAGGGACTGTTGTGAAGTCCAGTTGTCCAAAATCTAAGCACCAGGGGGGCAGCTTGCAATTTAATGGAAGAAAGAAGGGGTATAGCTTGAGTTGTACCTAGTGAGAAACCAGATCGAAGGAGTTTAAAATAAATGTTCATTGTTTTCTTTTCGTATAACTTCACTCTCTATTGACAACAAATTACTTAAAGAGATATGCTTACCTCTAAATTTTTTGTTGCCATAAATAACATCCCAGTGGGGTTTGGGGGCTTTGGGCTCCACTGAATCTTTCAGTGTTTTAGCCATGACTCCATACTGCAGTGCAATCAAACGATTGCAAATAACTCCCTTGAAAGCTGAAAAATCCGTGTTCCTGCACTGCATATCTCTATCAGACACCTCTTATTTCTCCCATCCCTTGTCTGAGATGTGCAGAAATACCGTAGTCCGAACAATAAAGTTATCTTTTCAGTCAGCCTAAGACTTTAGGGGCTAGGCTTTAGAAGAAAGACCTATAGGGAACAGTTGGGATCTCTGGTCCCTCTGCCTAAGACCTTTGGGTAAAATACGACACAAGTTACTTTTTCTGTACTTACAAAGCAGAATAAATCACCAACATACTTCATTGCTTGATGAGGAGTAGTATTGACCTTAATAAATGAATAATGTTGCTCAACTGATTTCTGAACTACCCTTCTCAGAAACAGTAGGGAAGACAGTCTTTCTTATTCTCATACTACAGCAAATCCAGTATAGTCCAAACTGTTTTCATGAGGAATTAGCTCATTTATAGGCTTGTGTATATATAACAAAGTTTTGAATGCAAAACATTCTAAAATGCCACATTAAAACTTTCATCTTGCAAAACAGAGAAACTGGCTGCATTTATACTTGTAAAGGTTGCAACATATATGTATCCTTGGCTCGATTTTCCTCTTTTTTTTTTTTTTTAACATTCATTTAAGTCATATCTATTAAAGCAAAGGAGGCTTCTTTTATGTAAAACATGCTTAAGTAAGAGAAGAATTCAGGCCTCGTGCTTTTATTTTCACAGCAGTAAACCCAAACATTTCCCCACACCACATGGAGAGGACGTGCATTTTCTATCTATACATAGGTAAAGCCATTCTGGGTGAAGCTCCCTTGATTTAGAAATATTAGTATCTTAGTAAGTAACCATACTGATGGAGAGAAAGTTTATAATGGTAGAACATACTGCATTAACACCATTAAGCATCAATTAATGTAAACAGCTTAGTCTCAGAGCTGTCACTGAATAACGGAATGCACAACGACACACTGTTACTAATTCACTGTCAGTAGAAAGCTGTGTACAAATAATCCTCTAGGCTATTTCTGACTGAAAAAAATGAGAGTAAAAACTGTGTGACCACTCACTTGACAGAAGAGTGTTTGTCCAATATTATGTCAGGTTCTGTTATTCATTTTTCCTCTCCCCCCCCTTTATTTTCGGCACTCTGCTCAAACTAATTGATGGTGGTTCCACTGAAATATCATAGCCTTGTGATTTCTTGTCAGTGCTACTGACCTCTTTTTAGCTTTCATTTTCACATTTTGAAGAGAAAAATTAGACAAACATACTTCACAGTTTAGTCCACCCACACATCCCTGAGCCAACAATTCTTCAAGTGTCTGGGTTCACCACATATGAGCTCCACCTGACTGATTTTTACCTGGTGTGTGACCTTCAATTGAAAATTCCAACAGCACGTAACTTGTCTTTGGCAAATGAATTGTAAGTATGCCAGCTGCCAGATGTCTTCATTTTAAAACACCTTCAAAACTGCTTTCTGGCATTGATCCATAGGCAAAACAAGCTAAGCTGTAGCTGTAATTTCTATTCTGCGTGCAAAAAGGGGAGGAAACGTAAGATGTGTTGCTTTACATCTCTAAGAACGGGACAAGGCAGTGGGAAAAAAACCAACAACAACTCATTACTGATGCGCTGCATATTTGTAGGAAGAGTTTTTCCAGTACACAGAGCATATCCAAAATTTACATAAATATTCACCCTAATGAAACACTCGTTTGAAGTAACATAGTTCTGAACAAAGGGATTCCTTCTGTACCATGAAAATTAATGCCTGTGCCTCCAAATGTGGACTAGCCAACCTATTTTGCCTAAGGTTTAGAAAAACTGCTTGGCAAAGGCACCAGAAGGTAGAGATCTTAATTAAATCTGTGCATAAGACCTGGAATCACATGTTTTTAATGACTTTTATCCTATTCTGCTTTTCTAGCTGTTTGTTTCCTTTCAGAATCTAAAATTCATCTTAGGGACACCAGAAGTTTCACTGCTATTTGCAGATCTTTAGAATAAATCTGCATTTTTTTTTTTTCACTTGTCACCATAACAAACTCATTCTCCCGTCATGAAAACTGGTAGTTACCATTTACTCCCCTTTGAATACTTAGGTTCATCATATTCCACCTGTTGGATCGCTCACACAACCCAACTCTTAACACAAGTCAGAATCATACCTCCTAGTGCCAAAGAATAACCCTTTCCTACAAAAACCCCTATACTCTCTTCCATCAGACTAGTAACTACTAGCTCACTGATTAGCTGCCCAGTCACATATAGGTACAAATATACATATGCAGTTAGCTTAGAAATTATATGTATATTTGGGTTATCTACTATATTTATACAGCTACAAATCCATATATTGTTACAAGCAGAAGAGCCAAGCCAAACATTAACAGTAAAGATATCATAGAAAAGTTGGACTTTGAAAGTGATGCTTTTTATGGTAATTAACAGCACTGAGTGTCACATCTACCAATGCATTTTTTAAAAAGTCTAGTAGATGGGGGTGCTAGGTCCTCGCTGGCATTGTATAGAAACCTGCTTTGATACATACAACAAAAGATCTGCCCATCTCCAGCCGACAAAAGAGGAATGCACAGAAACACAACCAAAAGTGGCTAAGAGATCCCATATCCTGGATAGTTAGAGAGAACATATTTCCAGTAACTAGTTTGAGCTCTGTAGTTCACACACATACCCTATCATGTTTCATGAGCTCCAAGCATAAGTCCCTTGTGCTTTGCAATATTAACAGAGCAAACACTCTCTGCCAGTACTCATACTTTCTACAATGGCATACAAAGGATAGACTACATCTGTCAGGCCTGACTTTCCCTTCAAGTCATGAAGCTACAGACAGGCTAAACCAAAAAAACAATAAACCGAACTCCCCAAACAAAACCAAAAATGAGAGGCCAGGCTATGCAATTTTGTGTGCACTACACCTTGAAACACTCCAGCTACTGCAGAATAAGAACCTTCTTTTTCACAGCTGAACGATCTACTGAATGCTTGTATTATGTATGAGGATCCCAAAGCAATAGGTAATCCACTGGATTACTTTTTTATTGAACATAATATTCAAACCAGCACTTACAGACAGCATCTAACACTTCAGAATAAAACACAGCATTTCAGAATGACTGTCACGAAACACATGACACCACTGGGAACCAAAACTACCTTAGGCATGAAGAATCCAAAATAAGATGTGCCAAATGTTATCTGTTTTTTCAAAGAATCATAAAGTACAGACAGGTCAAGTAGTGTCTGAACAGGTATTTTCAGTCCAGATGTTAACTGATATCAAAAGAAAAGAAAAAGATTCACCTCAGTCTTTTTTTTTTTTTTTTTTTACGTTTGAGTTGCATAAGTAGCTGGTTTGCAGTCACTGTAATCTGAAGTGTTGTTCTGTGACTGCTTCCCATTTATACAAGGTAAGTGCTCCATAATCTTTCTGTCTAGCTGTTCTGAAGGATGAGTGGACAGGTACTCTAGAATGGAACTGGTATCCAACATGCTGTTTCCAGAGTTCATTGCTGCTCAAGAGAGATTTCTACTGCTTGCTTTATACAAACATGGCTACAGCAGCACCAGCCTTGCTACATACCAGCTCTCCTAAGATTTGCTGCACCAAGAAGTTACAGGTCTTGCAAATTACCTTTGCCTCCAAAATGTTACCTTGCATTTACATTTCTTTTTTCTGAACATACATAAGCATTGAGCCTCAGGGTCATCTATATTCCCTTCCCTGCTCAGGAGTCAGTGAGGCATTCATCACAACAGAGACAGGTATAGAAAGAAAACAGAAGGAGAAGGCTGTGTGAGACATCTCTGGATAAAGACCAGCACATTCAAGAGTAAAAGGTAATCCTAACCAGCAATATATGGACCAGTGTTGCTACATGGTATTATATCTTCATGTTGGATTGCGACAGTATGTGAGCTGTGAATTGTCACCATCCCAGTTGAATCAGCTACCAATAGCAAAATCAGGTGCTAAATTTGTCCCGAGGAAAGTAATGCAAAAATCAAGGCTCTTGGGTGACGTTACTAGGTTTAGTTTCTAAATATTTACTTTCAAATTAAGTCCAAAACCAAGTGGAGATGATATAAAATGATTTCAATCACTTGCAAAACGCAGCTACTGTATTCCATTTATAGATGTATTTATACACTACACCTTTCCCAAAGTACACTGTTCTGCTATGAATATCTACAGGACTTGAACTGATAACAATTCTGAACTACTATAGGATACCAGGTACTTTTTCTAAGAGGCAGAAAGAGATTTTGAAGTCCAGGTGGTGTTTTTGGTGACTACCATTGTGAACTTGAACAGCTTCTGGATGAACGAATTGTATTTCATTACATTCAAGCTTCATGGTCATGCTCCTTTCTCTTCAGAATCTGGAAAAAGACCCTCTTTGCTGATTTGGATGAGAAACCCCCTCTTGCTTCAATACTAGGAAGAGAGAGGACTTACATAACAAGCCCACATCAGAAGACTCTGCGAAAAGTGAAGAAGCAAGCGGGTTTACAATTGAGGATTGATAGGACTATAGTATAAAAAGCTAAGAACTTGTTTATGATGCACGACTTCACTCATAGCCATAACTGATTGTGATAGATCAGAAGGTTTCTGAAAAGAGATTTGATAGGTCTCACAGTCGTGAGACCCCAATAATTATACATATATATATTTAGTATTTCTATCAAAATTACTCCTTATCCATAAAGGTGGGGGGAGTTCAGTATGATTTCTTTTTTAGCTATAGACCTTCTATCTTTTCTGAGAGAACTTGAAAAACTCATGAAGGTTGTGAGCAATTCTTTGCAATTTTGGCTAATATATAAACACATTGATATAAGCTGCTAGGGAACACATTGCCTCATATTCTTTTTACTGCATGAAATACATCATTGTTTTTGGAGTCAAGCAACTCCACAAATTTAAATGGGAGGTCTGCCAGAGGTCCATTTTCCATTCCCCAGGAAAATGTGAAAGGCTGTTGGTGAACCAGGAACCGCAAGAGCACTACTGCTAATGTGAAAGGGGAGCCACATCAGTAGTTTCTAGAAGTGCCATGCAAACAGGCCTTGGCTACCATCTGAGACTCTGAAAGGAAGTCCTCAGTGACTTTAGGTGATACCTTGTCTGTGAAGGTGATGACCTTCTCCTAGACCTAACCAGTCATGCCAAACAACAAGCTTTCTGGAGAATATGCACTATATAGTGCATATACAGTTTTTTTCTCCCTTGTCTTTTACTCAGCCAGACTTGTTTATTTTTTGCAGTTACTACTAGAAAGGACAGGATCAGGCAGATGTCAAAGCTTTTGGTGCTTCTTGTCATCTCACTTGAGGTGGTGGCCAGCATTAGCTGGCCAACTGCCAGTCCTACAACTGTGCCCATAACTACTGATTCTGTCATCAAAGTCACTGTCTTCTGGAAGTAGAATAGAGAAGGTCCTCTATGGCTTACGCTGCTGCTTTGACTTCATACACAGAGAAACAGACCACAGAAGATCCTGGAATCCTCTGGATATTATGGATTACCTGAAACTATTGTTCATTTAGGGAGAGGAGGGTTGGCAGAAACCTTAGGTATTAGTCTGGCCTTCACACTTTCTTCACCCTTCTGTTGTCCAACCTCAACTCCCCTGTCAAAAGCAGGATCACCTATGTTTATGCCGCTCCTGACAGGTGCTTGCCTAACCTGTTAAAAGACTTGTATGATGGTTACTTCATAAATCTTCAGGTGAACTATTTCAGTGACTTTCCATCCTAGCTGCTAGAAAGATCCTCTTTCTTTCTAACCAAGAATCTTTCTTGCTGTAATTTAGTCTATTATTTTTCACCCTTGCACTTTTCGGTGACAAACAACACCCAACAACCATTCACAACTTGCTGAATATAATAAAAAAATTTTTTTTTTTTTGCACAATGGTATGATGTCATTCAGTTTGCAATCCATCATACCCACCACTTCATTTTCTCAAAAACTTCTGTCTAACCTTAAGATTAAAAAAAATAAAAAAATCAAAAAATCCATAATCCATGATAGCCAGATGCATATCTGACATTCTAGAGTCTGTCATGGTATCCATTGAAGAGCTGAATACTACAATGTGACATACTAGGAAAATGGCAGATTGAGCATGCTGAATCCCACTTATTTTCCAAGATTACTAAGCAGATCAGGACAAATGAGAATAGCTTTTTCCACAGACACGATTACAGCGCCAAAAGAAGGACATTCAATGCAAAAGACAATATAGTGTTACTATTTATAGACGTTAGCAGCTCTTCAGGTTCTTGCAGAGTAAGTATGGCAGTGCCACGAGCCAGCATGGTGCCATCAGTTTTGAACACTTGAAAACAGGATGAATCATTCTTTTTCTCTTGGCTTTACTACAGAACCTTCAGTAATCAGAAATGATTTAATCTGAATCATATACAGTAGTGTAACAGTAAGTTGTGAATGATGACTGAATTTGATTGATACTTGATAATTGATTTTAAAGCCACATGTAACAGGGTAGTGGGGAAGGTAACCTCCTATTTCTTCCAACTTGTCACTTGCATTCAAGACATAACACCTATGATTTCAATTTTAAAGATGTTCCAGGCTGTTGCTAGGTAAGTTGCTCTCATGGCTAATTACTGTCAATGCTAAAAATCAGTATCTCATTTCCAGACTGAATTTGGCCAGTGTTAGCATCCATCCACTGGATCTTGTTATGCCTTTTGTCTGCTAGATTAAAGGGCTGCCTACTATCAGAAATCTCCTCTTCAGAAAGCAACTATTAAAACCAGATGTGCTGAAGCAGTGAGCTTTAGTCAAGACCTGAACACTCGAAGGCCTTTGTAACCACAGCTAGTGTCAAAGCTATCAACATTTTATATGTACAGAGTAATGAGAGGAGTAAAATTACTATGAAATCCATTTCATTGTGCATTCTCCCACAGAGGTGCAAAACAAGAGTACAATGTAAATAGTTTAGAAATTCTGAATTATGTTTTCCCATTTCTTCTCTATTTGCGTATCTGAAAGGCCATGTTATTTTTAATCTGATTTAGACATTAATTCTCAGCAGAAAAGTAGAAGTAATAAACATTATTGTAGAGGGGAAAAAACTTGACAAGAGTTTCTTACAGGATGTAGCAAGTGTAGAGCTTTTGTTTGTGTAAAGTATTATGTTAAATGGCAATAAAAATTATAAACTGTAAAACACATTGCATTATCTCCTCTATTCAAACTGTGAAACTTCCCAATAGAAAAATTTAACAATCTATTCACATTTCATACCTTTCTGAACAGAAGGGCCAGGATGCTAAGAAAGTACATAAAAGAATAATATATGGAGAATTTCAGACATAAAATGTTGTTCTGCTAAGAACAAATAAAATTTTCTTTTAATAATTATTGTATTTTCAGATATACTTGTTTTTCTCACCTGTCTCTCTAGGCACTGGATCCTGGAAGTGCCTCAAAAATCCAATACACTTTTTGTGTTAAAAAACCCAAGTATTCACTCAGCTTCTAAACCACTGGGATTTTCTACACTATTTTTCCCCAGTCAAAATGATATTACAGACAATATATCACAACAAAGAGATACAAAAGCATAAGGAGATGTAATAAAATTAGTGATCTAATTCACAATAGATGTAAATCAGAGTAGGTTCACAGCAGGCAATGGAGGTAGTTTGCTTTATCCCTTTAAACCACTAAACTCTCACGGATCATTGCAGTTTAAGTGGGCCACAGTTTACATGAACCAAGGCTGTAGTATGGCTTTTGTAGACAGACTGCTGTTTTAGAATTTATGTTTTGGCTTACATTAAAATTATATATGAAAATATTAATACACGTTACAAAGCCTAATTTGTATAACAAAACCCACAAGCCCACTCTGTCATCAGCAGCTTTACAAGAATGTCAGCAGACAAGCAAACTGATCTTGAAGTTGTGTGCACTATGGCAAGTAAACCCAGCTCTAACAAGGACCAGGCACAACTTAACCAACGGTCAACAATACACCAAAAATATTTAGTTTACTTATTTTTCCTCACCACTGCCTGCTTATGATAGCGTGAGAACGGCCAGCGATCATATACAGCTACATCAGGCATATATGAATCTCATTATTCTTGACAGTTTTTTTTCTTATAATAAATAACAGAACAATATTTTTTTTAACTGCTACAAAAATATATTCCAAAATACTCCACAGTTACGGTTCACATTTTTCTCCTGACCTTGCTCTGAAACAGAAAGGCATCAGATTTTCCTTCTCTTGGTCAAATTTTGCCACATTCGTTTCACGTGTCACTTAACACTCTCTCTCTTCAGTCCTTTTGGTTTTTCACTGCCACCTCCACTACTGATGGAGTCTTGCATCCCTATATTTTTCCTGCTACAAGTCTCTAATTAACACCTAATTTTTACAGTGTATTTATCTGCCAGGTGAGTGACATAAGTAATCTCTTTTCCAATAGATAAATCACATTTCTAAGATAAATAGCTAGGTTGCTTTTGAAGAAAACAGATTACTTCTCCAAGGTAATAACACATACTTTCTTAAAACTGGAAAAAGAATGATAGCCCTAAAAGCTGAGTTTGGACCTTTGTCTATTAATGCTTTCTCATAGCTTGCTGGTGAAGATGGTCAACCAAAGCAAAACTTCTGTCATGATCTATTAATAGAGAATAAGGATTAATGAAGGATTATGTCATAATGAGTCTGCCTGCAGAGTTGCTTCAGTTCTTGTCCTTTACTGCCAAAATACAGTTCTCATTTCCAACAAACAAAGTCTATCTGAGAGAAAGCACAGAGCCCCTTTAGAACTGGAAAGTCCTGTGCATAATAATGAATGACTAACTCTTCTTTTGCCAAAGCGCTTCAGCACTTTCAATGTCATAGGTCAAAGCAGTGATTCAGAGGGGGCCTGATCCTTATCTAAGCTTTTGCCACAAAATTAGAATGTGCTGTATCCTTATTAAAGAAATGTTTGTTCCACCATCAATGAAATGAAAAGAAAGCGGCTCAATGCAGTTTTGCAAATCACAGCAATAAACTGCTCAAGTTAACTGCTTTATTACAAATATTTAATTATTCTTTATGTTAAAGATCCTGCATTTGTAAAAACAAAATTAATAGTATACTTGATAACCTATTTGGATTTGCATTTGTCTGAGGTGGTATTTTATCAAATGCATTGATACTAGTAGCCT
>VWZK01021297.1:6624-31837 GCA_013396935.1 Baryphthengus martii | reverse complement strand
ATATAATATATATTTTTACATATATTATATATAATAATAAAAAATATATATTTTTATTTATATTTTATATTCTATTTATTTCCAAATTAAAATATGTATCAGGCACCTGAAGACAGATATTAAGAATAACTTCTCCAGGAAAAGTATTAAATAATAACAAAATTAAGTAATAAGGCTAAAGAAAATGAAATATATAAAGTATGGAAATCTGCACTTCACATATACAAACCTAGTACTACTTTCCACTGATACAAAGCTATGTAATTTTTACTACAGCACCTGTATCTGGGCAATTGTTGACTAATCTGATATGTGTTGTTTCCCCCTCCCCCTTATTACCATTATGTTTCTTTTAATATCAGTAATTCTGGACAGAATTAAAATAACAATAACTCAACATATAGCTCTAATCCTGCCCACTGTGCCTTCACAGACAGGTCCTTGTGTCTATGCCTGGTTCCAGCATACCCAGGGATTTGATTTACATGTAACTTTGCCCAGTCTACTAAATGTCTGAAATTCATATTTTTTCAACATTTGGATTTTCCATCTTGAGAAAATTTTCTTGTTTAAAGCAGTACAGCTACATATAAATCTGAAAATACATTAAATATCCAAGCTGATACACAACTTTTGTTACAAACACTAAGTGAAAAATAACTTCTTTGCTCTGCTCTATTCCAAATCATAACACCAACTGATTTGGGTACAGCAAAAGAAGAAAACTGTAAAAAACCCACAAGCACTACTTCTTCCTTCGATCTATTAGATGAGGATGCAATTCTAAATTGAAATCACATACCTGTCCATTGAAAAGCCATTCCCCATGCCCAAGAATTTCATTAGAAGTTTGATATTAAAAAGAAATTAAAAGCAATAGAGTTTATGGGGATAGGAAACTGACATCTGGATTCACTGATTCACCAAACTGTGCTCATCAGAGCTCTTTGTGGAAAGAGCAGGTTTTATGATCCCTGTTTGCAGCTCCCACTCCTGGCAGTGGCTGAGAGCAGTTTGTGGCTGGTACTCCACAGTTCAGAGCAGCCTTAACACAAAATCCACCAACTGCAACTCAAATGTTGCTGTTTATTTCAAGGAGTGCTTGAACAAATCTCAGTATCTCAATCAAAAAGCAGCAAACCATCAGAAGGAAGACCACAATCTTTACCTCTGGTTAATTTTCTAACTGAAATAATGCAAAGGGAGGTTGAATGTAATGCCACCGCCACCAACTTTATATTGTCTGTTAATTCTCCTCTCAAATTTCAGAGTATCACCCTCCAGCCCCAAGCATTGTGTAGGATTACAGATGGTCTAAGTATTTGCATATCATCTTGCATACACCTTCAAGTAAAATGAATCTACAACTAGGTTTGCCTTGTTTGTTTAATAGTACATTGACTGGATATTATCAGCACTCTAATTTAGAGATATAAAGCCAAAATGCCCACAAAAATAGTATTAGAGACAATGTTTGATGTGTTTCCACTCCAGAGCAGAAAATAATTGATTTTCAAAAACCCTATCTGTTCTGATGTGTGGTGAGTGAGACTTTAGGCCAATGCAGAGCAAAACATATTTACCAGAGGAAATGCTTTTGATTATCACTACTCTGAAGTTTTTATAAGAAAAGTCTGTGGACAGATATTCTATAGTGTTTATATGTTATTGGTTTTTGCTCAAGGACAATACTGAGAAAATGACATGCAGAGATAAACTTTTTTTTTTTAGGTAAACAATCACACACAGAATAGCTCAACTGCCTGCTCCTCCACTAGGTGGATATGGAGCCACATTTCCAATAAAAACCTAGGAAAACATTAATAGTAGCTTTCTGGGTTTGTAATTGCAGGTAAAATTGCAATAAACTGACCTAGAGCATAAATGCTTTTCTTTAAAAAAACCAAACAAACTCACTTTGTATTGCCTGTGCTGACTCATCCAGTTGACTTGGCATATTCTCTGCATCAGCTGCATACCTTTTTAAAAATAAACAAAACAAAAACAAAAAATCAGTGAACAGTCTCTTCTAGTCAGTGACTGGCTATATACATCACCTCTTAGCAATAACAACTTGTACTTGTTTCATGTCTTTCCCAGAAGGATCGCAAAGCAACAGAATACAATTACACCTCAGAAGCAGAGAAATTGGAGCAGCAGATACTCAGAATCTTGAGGAAAAAAAAATCTCTTTGCAGGTTACTTATAGAAAGCAGGGATAAAAACTAAGTTTGACCCTTTCTTTCCTTTTCTAACACTATAGCTACAGAGCCTTCAGATGAAGAAAGGAGGAATGCTCACATTTCTCACAAATTTAGGATTTCTTCAGATATTAGTGTTAGTTGAGAAAATCTTACTTCTTAACCCTTACATTATGGATAATTAATTCCTCTTTTCCTCCTCCCTAATTTTCCATCAGCACCACCCATTTAGTAACAGATAATTCTGTGCCTTTCTTCTTTTGACTACCATTGCTGCAATGCTGAAGAGAATGAGTGAGGGGAGGAGTAAAGTAGAAAGAGTTGGGAATGAAAAGGGAGGGTTTGTATGGGGGGAGAAAGAGATGAAGAACAAGCAGAGGTCAAAGCAAAGAAGAAAGAAAACAGGAGAAGAAGAAAAGAATAAGAAAGTAAGAGAAGCAGAGAAGAGTCTTACATACTTCTGGGAGACTTGGAAATGTTCTGGAGAGGTGACTTGTACATCCCTTATCTTTCTGGTTATACATCGTATCACCTATCCTCTGCATCTCCTACCTCCAGCTGGCTGAGAAAGCTGTAGTATGGAAGTATGTTGCCTCAGCAACTTTTATTTATATCCCTGTGTCTAGAGGGCTAAAACATTTCTCTTGGATTTGTCACTTTCTAACAAGCATTAAGAAAAATACTACAAGTGTTATGCAATTTTCAGCCTTATTCATGCAAATTATAAAAATCCCATCTAGTCAGCAGCTCTGTATCAGTTTGTTCTAACTAAAAATCTAATCTATAGTGTCTCTGATTTGATGCCTGTTGGCCATCTCATGAAGGTGACCACCTTAGAAAATCGGGCAATGAAAGCCTCATATTAGACTTGCAAGATCAATGGACATTAAAAAAAGCTCTTTGTTACACAGCTCTGATAAGGTGGAGGTTAACACTAGATGGTATGAATCATGGACTGTATGCTTATGAAATAACAACATGTAGTACTGATGCCATCATTCCTGACAGCTTGGGCTACTTGTGCCTTTGCTCTGATCCAGTAACAGTCATTCTTCTGCCAGCTTTATCATTCACAGACTTGTCTAAAAGAAAAAAAAAGAAATCTCTGGGCACAGACAATACTTCTATAATACTGGATTGGTCATCCTCTTCTGGTCTCAAAGTGCCGTATACNTTTTTTTTTTTTTTCTACAGTATGGCAAGAAACAAGGCTGAAGAGGATACAATTACTTCGATTCTGGATAAACCATTTTACGTTTTATGAATAATGATATCCTCTGTGTTTTATGGTAAATCAATTTTTTTTGCCAACTTGAATTGAAAAACTTCTCCTTCACCCAGTGTCCTTACGTCTCAACATTTTTTTCATATTTCCATGTTAATCTAGGCAAGAAACATCAAAGAACATACCCTTTTGACAGAAGCTTTATCACATCTGCTAAGCCTCATAGACTCTGAACTCATTTATTTGTCCCTACTTAAGCACCGTCAGATGAGGGTCAACATTCTGTGATGGAGTTAAGGATCCCCTCCTGCTTTGGCATCCCAGGTTGATCCTACTAACCATCAATCTGCTATATGGGAAGCCTGAGCAGGTGAAAAGCTCTCGTGCCACACAGCAGCAGAGGGATATCAGCTTCCCGGTAGAGACCTTTTATCCAAAAAGCCACCTAAGAGTGTGGCTCCCTGGATGTACCTACACACCACAGCTGCACTTGGCAAAGAGACCCAGCAAACTCAGGAAGGCAGCACTATGCACATCCATTACAAGATCGGTGATACCATTGTCAGATAAATGCCCAGACATGACCTGTTGCATGATTCACATGGAAAAACCCATGTACTGAGACAGGAAAAGGTGGAGATACTCCTGCAAAGTTTAGATCTNGAAAAAAAAAGAAATCTCTGGGCACAGACAATACTTCTATAATACTGGATTGGTCATCCTCTTCTGGTCTCAAAGTGCCGTATACAAATACTTGGCATGTCCAACATTCAAGTCCCAAACCTCTGAAACAGCAGTGCCAAGCTCCCAGGTGGAGACGTCCTTAGGTCACACCTTCAATGGATCAGCATGGAATCAATGTGGAACTCGTACACATACAGGCCTTACTGATCAGCACAACTGTTTTAAAAAGGAAATTTAAAAGCCCTTCCATTTTAGATAGACCACTGGTTCTGTTCAGAGTTCAGAACTTAATGGTTTGGAGTAATGCATAGGTCCAGCAGATCTACATACATCTAGATTAAAATGTTGATGTAACTAAACTAAAGAGGTAAGATAACTCTACCACACCTCTTCAATTTTCCAGAATGCTCTATCCAGCTTTACAGCTCCAGTCTAAAGCCCTGACTTAACAACAAGCTTCTTCGTAGCTGTCAAGTTTTTTGTTGTTCTACGTCAGGGTGTTTCTTGTCAGCAAAAAACAGCCTATCCTTGAACTACCAAGGAAATTTATGTCATGTAGCATGATCCCTGGCCATTTTTCTTGTGAACCCTAACCAGTCCAAACTTTTGTTTCAACATCTTTGATAAAACAGCTTTCTCTGCTTACTCTTTCCAGCTGCCAGGAACCAGCAGCAAGAAGACAATCTCCTCACTCTCTGTCTCCAGGAGGAATAAATACAGGTTTAAAAATCCTGGTCAGTCTGCCTTGCTTTAGCACATGAGATATCATTAGACAGACAACTCTTTATCCGCAAAACTCAACACACACATAATTAAGTCTTTGCATATCAGGCCTGAGCTTCTAACATCTCATTTAAAGTATACTCTAAACCAAATAGCAAGCCCACAAAATAAATATAATGAAATTAAAGAAGTGTCTAACCATTTTTTTTCCAAAATTATTCTGAGTCCAAAGTTATGCTTGAACAATCAAAAGACTTACTTCTAAAAGCAAGCCAACAAATAGCTTTCTCTTACAGTTACAAAGTGCTCTGTAAAAAAATAAACAAAAATCAAAGCACTTAAAATATAAAAGTCATACTTGTAGTTGTTTTTTTTTTTTTTTTTCTTGGAAAAGGGGAATTAAACTATTAAAGGACACCTTGTTAAGTAATTATATAGCAACATCACTGTGCAATTAAATAGCCATCAGTCCCTGCAGCTGAGAAATTTCAGGTAATTATTCAAAGATAATTTAATAGGAGAATTACTGTATTCAAGAAAGCATTAGCTAGTAATCTACCTCAATTAAAGCAGCCAATTAATTTCAGCACCTTGATAATAGTTGCCTTTTGCAAAACTATCCTCCCCTACGCACACACAAATCCTAAATTTCAAAATAGTAATACAAAAAGCAGATTTGTTGCATTTTAGCTTCTATAAATAACAATTCACTCCTAGGGAATTTAGAAAATTTTTATTGTACGTTACGTTATCAGTATGTATTACTCTTACTGGTTTAGCATTCAACTTCCATTTTACCACAGCTACATATGGACCCATATGCTTGTAAGCTGTTAGAACAAGGAGGGGTATGGAGGAAACCTGTACAAAAGGTATAAATATTTGTCTGTTCATACCAAAACAGAATACAAAAAGCTGCATAATAACTGTAAAAGTGCTTCATTGTGAGGATGTGTCTTCAGGGAACGATGGGACTCTCAAAGTGTATCGCTCGGTTGTGCTACTGTACGAACACCGGAGACAGAAGTCATTAATCACGCACAGTTGCAAACAGCCTTCATTGTAATGGATTTTGTGAAGAAAAAAATGCATATGCTGCACAGCACTTAGTAACACAGCAAAATATTTCCTCAAGGTCAGTACACCCTGAATGTTCTTTGCTACAATGGCAAATATCAACGACATTTACATCTTGCAACTTCATGCGTGTGAGTCTGGGCTCCTGGAACGGAGATATCAACAAAAATACTAGACAGGAGGAGGACACATGGATAATTTTTCAGGAAGACACAAAAGGCAATTTGGCATCCAGCACTTATATAGATTCAGTTGTTGCTGAGGTCCTAGTTTCTGCACATTTCTTTAAAAATCAAAATATGTTACAATTAAGAAATAGTTCCTTTCAAAAAAATATCCTGTCATGCAGATGTTCCTTGATTTAATTACCATTTTCTGCCCCAACCAGAGTTGTATTATGTTTTCTTTCATTTCCTATTTAATTTGTCTTTAAACAGAAAATAAATTATGGTTGTAAATAAAAGAACATTTATGTGATTCTGATTTTCATATATTCCTCGTATATACTGAGCATCTTCTTCCCTTCCCCTTAAGCCATGGCAGTGTGTTGATGGTAGACTGAGTAAGTGTCCTTTTATCTAAGCCTTGTAAATATGCACAAACAAACACAAAACCCAGTCTTATCAAGAGTGAATCCTGATTAATTTAGGAAAAATATAAAACTATATAGATGTTCAGTGAATTTATCCACTTCCTTTCACAGGATGAAACAAAATATAGATGTAAAATCCTCTAAAGTCCAGATCTGGAAAACCTTTAACATCTCTGAGGTATTGCTCACTAACTGAAATTTGTGATAAACAGATACAGTAGGGCTTCTGTTGAAATCAGTCCTCATTGTGATTTGAGCCGTTACTTGTTAAGTAGCTGAAAGTCACATAAAATCTTTTAGACTGGAATCCCTGTCCCTGTCTTTGTTTTGTTTCAGTTTTTAATGTCAACAGGTTTCCAGTGTTTCCCTTACTGACTCATCAGTAGTGATAAGTTTCCATTGAATTCCAGAGTACTCAGCATTACTCGATCTGTTAGCGCTGTCCCAGAATTTAGAGAGGTATTCAAGATTTCTTTGCCCACTGTGTAACTATTTTTGACCCATCATAAACCCTAATATTTTTCTATGAAATAATCATTACAAAAAATTAACCGAGTTCCTTCAAATTGTACCAAGATTTCTTCAAACTCGTGACAGATTTGAATGTGTTTAATGTATGCATAAACTTTTACTTGCAATAATCAAATTTCAGTATTTTTATTATCTCTGAGTATGCTTTTTAAGGCAATAGAAAAAGAAAAAAACCAGCTCCACCCAAACCACAAACAGATCCCTTACATCTCTCTGTCTCAAAGTCTGTGTATCACTCTCTACACTGATATTCAGAAAGGTACTTCAGCACATATCTGTCTTAAATCACATTGATTAAAATGGGATTAATCGTATATCTAAAGCCAGACTCATCCTTAAGTATCTTGCCTTATAAGAAAACAAAGATAGGTATTTCACTGACCAGTGGTTTTCTCACCTCCTCATCTAGTGAGAGATAGAAGAGCATGTATTAGACAGCATTGGTGCAGGCTCTTAAGCCTTTGCAGGTGGTTGTGATCCCTGTGATGGAAAAAAAAAATCTAATTTTTCTTCACTGTTGTGAAAGGGGATGAAGAAGAATATAGCACCACAGAGATTAGGCAAGAGCACTAAAATGCTCCCAATGCAGTCTGTACTAGTGATGAGTTGAACAGCAGGTATTTGGGGACTCTTGTTCCTCTTTTCCTCTTTCTCATACAACATACAATGATATTTCATACCAAGCTGAACAAATAAACACAAAACCTACTATATATTGATAGGATTAGCATCAGAACTTATCGGGAAGCTGCATTATAAATTATACAACCAGAATAGGTAATTGACAATATTTACCATTGACAGCTACAATTCTCTTGGCATCCAGAGTCAAATTATATGTGTATTAATCCCCCACAATCACAAATTTACTCTCTGAACAATATAATCCAAGTGATTAGAGAAAGTAGAGACTCATCCAAAATAACCACAAGATATCTAAAGGATTTAATTTGCTCCATCACTGTGCCACTTGCTGTTCTAATTATCATTTCATCTGGAGTTACCTCTAATTTTCTTTTAGTATCAAAAAAAAAATAAATATTTTGTTTTCTTAACATTTAGTAAGAGTCTGCTATTAATCAGTCATTTTTCAACATTTAGAAAATTGTTCTAGAGATTTAGTACACATTTTATTAATGGACTATCCATAGCAGCATTATCTGCACAAACGAGTCAGTAATTGTTTAATAAAATATTAAATAATTTGAGTGTTAATATGGGTCTCCCTGAGAAGCTCCATCATCATCAGTCAACAGGTCAAATTCACAGACTCAATTAGGCACTCTGATAAACTAGGTCCACTGAGATTCTTCTTTAGGCCTGTATATTATTTTACTAGACGTTTTGCATGAGGAAAGAGAGAAAGATCAGCTGCACCGTATGTATACTGAGGTTTGTGTCTGTTTTAAGCAAATTTGGTTTAGCTGGGATTCAACACTGGGCATCTGTCTTCTGCAACTACTTTTAGAAGGCAAGTAAAATGACACATTCACCTTAATATGACAGAAAGTAAAGGTGAGAATTTTACCCAAGAACATTAACACCAACCAGCACTCTGGTATTCAAGTAGAAAACTCTTCTTAGAGCTATAAGCTCAAAGGTTGAGACATATACTCTAAAATGTCCTACCTTTGCCTAAAAACCCCAACAGTAAACCTTCTCCTTCCTTCAAAGTGCCAGTTGGAGAGACTGGCAGAGGGGGCTGCAGGTGATTCACAACTGAACAGCACGTGCCCTCATCACCTAGCAGCATGTCCTGGGTCCTTCTGCACAAGCAGCATTTTCAGCAGCAAGGACTTTGCACAGGAGCCTTTTTAAGCCACGACCATTCATTCACATGCGTACCACCCATGCAATCTCCCACTTCACACCATTAGTAAGCAAAGCCCTGTACATCGGATTTCTGTTACAGTCAAGATTCAGGGCTTGGCACAAAATCAGCCACAGGACAAAGAGCCCAGCAGACAAAGGACTAACATCCTTGATGCAAAAGAAGGAAGAAGGAGGAGCTTAAAAAATCCAGCTGCTCTGTGAGAGGGAAAAAACAAATATTGGGTCTGACCCACATTTTCTGTTGTGAGTCACATAGGAGGTTCATCTAACATTGTATCCTCTCTGAGGGTAACCAGGAGGCTTAGATGTCCTGCATAAAAATAGGACAGATCTGCAGTGTTGTTTCCCGCAAAACCCTTCAGGTGTGTCTCCCACTTGAGATTTCCCATCTCTAACAGGAAGGAGCTTTCCCTACATCAATGTCTAGGAATAGGGGAGGAGCAGGAAAAAAAGGAGAAAAAAAAAAAAAGCAGAGAGTATAAAGAAAACATCAAAATAGCAAAAAGAGCAAAAAGCAATTGTTCAGTGAGTACGACAAAGGGCACTGTGCAAGCACAGGAAATTTAAAATTACTTGCAGAAATTATTCACAAAATTGTTTCAATAGATTTAAGAAACTCATATACTGCTTGCAATTAAAGATGCATACAAAAAAGGTCATATTTAATGAACAAATTTACTACTATACGAACCATCATCTTTACTGAAAAGTTTAAATTATATCTCAAACATTTTCCAAATTGCAATTTGAAGAGCTAAGTATATTTATGATTACAAAACAGCCTCTCTAATATCTAAATGAGGAAAAAAAACATAACCAAAAGAATAAAAGTCCATGCAGACAGGTATTGTCTTAAACTACAGGTCTTGGCAGTGGTCATCTATATATGATCATGAACCCTTTTGTCCTGAGTGTCTTGTATCCCTCCGTTAGAAAAAAAAACATCTAAACTTCTTTTTCAGAAAACAAGATTATTACAAGACATTTAAAGGTGAGGAGGACTATTTTAGGTAAAATGTGGTTAGTTACAGAGTCTTTAACAATTGCAAATAAGGAAAAGAAGTTCAGTTTAAATTTCTCAGGGTGATGCAGGCAGACCATCGTCCCTGAGACTGACTGGGAGACGGTTCCCTAACGACTCCATAGAAGACAGCACCACCCAATTCAGTTCCAAAGCCTAAATTCTACAGTGGGATAGTGTACATATTTAAAGACCTTACCTAAATACTGATTCATCTCAGAACGATGTAGGGATTTTATTGCAACAGCAGTTGTGAATCTAAGCACTACTGAATACAAAACAACCATCTCTGCCTCCCTGCTGTCAGTCAGGCACACTAAAATGAGTAGCATAAACACTCACATTACAGCAAACAAATTTTTGTATATTTATGCTATTTTTGTATATTTACGTTATTATTGCTATTGTCACCATGGAAAGTTAGTCATACAATAAGAAAATCAAATCCACGACATTCAGTAACCACAGAATTATAAAATGAGTAAAATCCAACTTACACAATAACTCTAGGAAAAATAATTTTCTCTTGTGATTGGTTGACAATCATCTTAATCTATTATCAAATAAATAGTACCTTACAGTGAAACAGAAATGGGACATCATCCATTTTATAAGCTATTGTCTATGCGGATCTCGGAATGCTGTTTTTAAGAAACATCGAACGGAAACGAACAACAAAAAATGCTTTGCCAAGTTATCAAAAACACTTACATTAAAAAAGCTCTATAAAATCTAATCCTGACATCAGTAGGTTACAACTTTACATGTCCCCAGGGCACTAAAATAATACTCTTTAGAACAGCAGGTGGACTATTTTAGACCTCAGCTTTCTAGTTCTAACAAGGCTTTTTAAATTTTTTTTTTCTAGGAATTAAGGATGCTAATCACAATCTCCAAATGTGCATTGCTGGGTTCTAAAAATATTAGACCACAAACTGATATGGCAGCGATGTATTATGCTGCTATGAAGGAGTCCTAAGTAGGAGGAAAACTCAAGATTCCAGGCTTGCCATCACAAAGGTCAACATAATTGGCCACATACAGCAAAATCAACCCCCATGTCTTCCCCTAGCCAAGCCAACTGCTGAGGAAACCCTGTCTTCCCACTGGGATAAATGAAGTCTGAAGTAAGAGGAGCAGGAGGTTTGGAAATTTTAAATGTAAAAATGTAAGGAATTTTAAAGGTGCCATCAAAATCTACCCCGAAGATATCTTGTGATGAGTTAACGCCATTTGGCCTTAATATTTAGGTATGAATATTCCAAATGTTTGGATGAGATATTTTTCACTATCAGTGCCTGAATTTTAATGCATTAGTAACACACTGAACAATATTACTATGTATTTCAGTATATATCTGTTTTCCTCTTTATATATTTAATGTCCCTACTAACAATACAGAGATCAAACGTATTTAAATAATCCTTATCCACTTATCAGACACTAGCTACATGTGCTGATTCCAGCTAGCTTCTGTAGGACGCTGCACATGCTGTGGCTAACTTCTTCCACAGAGAAGAAACTCTTATCACACCAGGATCTCATCTTAAAATTAGCCCTGTTAAATTTAAGATTTTTGTGACATCCCATCCTAACTCAGG
Source organism: Baryphthengus martii (assembly GCA_013396935.1). Classification (NCBI taxonomy): domain Eukaryota; kingdom Metazoa; phylum Chordata; class Aves; order Coraciiformes; family Momotidae; genus Baryphthengus; species Baryphthengus martii. The sequence goes on along the minus strand of VWZK01021297.1, from coordinate 20,349 downwards.
GTCTTCATGGGAGAAATCAGCTTTATTTTGATTAAGAGATTATTTGGTGTAACCACGTAATATTGTTATCTGTAATTCCAAGGAAACGGACCTCATCCAATGAAATACTTACAATTCTGTACTTCTCGAGTTCTTAATGATTATTTTCAAAGTATTCAGCTATACAGATCAGTTAAAAAAAGTTTTAAAACCCTCACCATTTCTAGATTTATTGAAAAAAAAAAAAAAAAAGGTCAAGCTGAAACACTCAAAGAGCTAAAAGAAAAACATAGCGTAAAATGCCTCTCCTAGCAGACAAACTTCAGCAAAATCAAAATTTCACCTAATACACTTTCCAGTGCATTCCAGGAAAAATATATAAAAAAAACCCCACCAACAAAAAAATAGCAAGAGGAAGTAAAATTCTGAAAGCTAACAGAGGAGAAAAAAATTGAATGAGACTAAAAGGGACCTAAAGTTTTCTAAGCAGTTTTATTACCAGCCTAAAAACTTGTCCAAATAAGAAGTATGGACTTAAATTACAGTAACCTTAAAATAAAATTAAAAAAAAAAAAAAAAATCACCAAAAATCCTATGTCTTTGTTTGCAATGCTAAAAGCTTACAGATCAAATAACACTATTTTACTTAAGTAGCAGCTTAAATTCCACAAACCACAATAAGCAACAAAGTCACTCAAGTGTATAACAACTGAAGCAATATATACTAATTGGCAATGAGCAGATCATGCCACTCTGGCTTAAGTTGTCTTCAAAGCGACCACTGAATCTATTTCTGATAAAGCCATGCACATATTCTGTCAAAATCTTAAAAAAATCACTGGACAAGGATGACATAGTTCAACCTTCTGCAAAGAAATCTTTACAAAGATGTGTATTTTGATAGTGTTGGCAGTACTACTCTTGTACATCAATGATAAGTGCAGCGCAGTTAAAGGCAGGGCTGCAGTATCCATTTTCTGCAGAACTACTTCAGTGAAGGTAACAAAGTAAGGAAAGCACTAAAACTTCTATGGAAGAGACATTTGCTGACAGACTTCTGTGTTAAAACGAACTTTTGGAAAACGGACTGCACAAGCAGACTGCTAGAGCAAATGAACCAGAAAGTTATTAAAATTACATGCATATACATGTGTACATTCTATATACATTTGTATATACCCATCCTAATACAAAAATACATTTTTTCCACAAAGATACAATAATCAGCCTTCTAAGGACTACTGTCAACTAACAGAGGCCAGTGCCCTGTGACTATGTTGTACAACATCCCAAGCCAGCTACTTGTGCTACTGAATGAAACAAAATCTTATACTAGCAGCTAAATGACACCTCACTGACTACTACACATCCGCACTAATAAAGAAATTAATTTGAATAATCAATTAATATGCTCATGGTAATTTCAATTCTCACTTATTCGGTATCCTAAGCACTGTCCACATAGTGAAGATTGATGGGATCAGGCATACTGTGACAGAGCAGGTCATCTCTAGTCCTTCACACACGCTTTCTGCAATTCCCACGCCTTGCTGCAGCTCTGTGACAAGATGTGGTCAGGTACAAACTACCTTAAGCTGCAAAGGACCAGTCTCTGACCAGGTCGGATAGAGACCAAAGCACATACAACTCTGTCACTGCACATGTCATGGCTCAGCTTGGCCTTGCATGAGCGTACTAAATAATAAAAGAACTATTTATGCTTTTCAGAGTATTATGACCTCCACACATCAATGCACTTCAGCATATGCCTGACTTTAACAAGTGAGAAAATAGATCGACTGAACTCAATGAGGCTATTACTATGGTTTAAGTTGGGCATATATTTAACTTGCACTATCAGGACTTTTCCATTACATGAAGTTTAAATATGAAGACAAATTTACCTTCCATTCCTCATAAAGGGCTAAATCCTGTGACAGTGATTACATCCTTCGTGCCTGTGAATTTCAGTATGAGATGGGTATTTGCAGTCCTTTAGTGAGGGCAGCCCAATCTTCAGACAGATTTGCAGAAACACAGTACCAAACTACTACTACTCTTTATAATGTAATATACATATGTATGTGATATATTACAATATACTATACGAAATAGTGACAAAAATACTCAAAATATAAGCCAATAGAAAAGTCAGTTGCTGGGCTGTACTTAACATATTTCTTCCTCACTGGGCTTTAGACTTGTTTCACCACTAGTTAATTGAAGGTAAGCATTTAAGGCATAATGAGATTGTGTTCTCTCGCTGTTGCAGTTTAACCCCAGTCAGCAACTAAGCACCACATAGCTGCTCACTCGATCTCCTCTCTCCAGTGGGATGGAGGAGAGAATCAGGAGGGGAAAAAGTGAGAAAGCTTGTGGGTTGAGATAAAAATAGTTTAATAATAATAACAACAATACTACTACTACAGCTAATAGTACGGAAAAAGGAGGGGAGAAATCCCAAAGAAAAATAAAACAAAACCAACCCCATAAGTGATGCCCCCCTCCCCCCCACCAGTTTTATTGCTGACCATGACATAATATGGTCTGGAATCTCCCTTTGGTCAGCTGGGTTCAGCTGTGACAACTATGTCCCCTCCCAACTTCTTGTACACCATCAATCTCCTTGCTGGAGGAGAGGTGTGCGAAGCAGAGGAGGCCTTGACTGTGTGATCCCTGCTCACCAATAATGAAAACATCTCTGTACTATCCACACTGTTTTCAATTTCTAAAACCTAGCCCCATCATAGCTAAAGAAAATTAACTCTACCCTAGTCACAACCATCATACTTGCCTAATGTAGTCAGCAAGTTAAAAATTATAGTTACAAATTTCAAGTGAAAAGCTTTTCAGGTGAAAGGTTCACTGCTCCTTGGTAACTACATCTTATGATTTTCTGTAGATTCTTCATTAGTTCACAGAGACTATTTAGAATGGACAAAATAAACATGCAGGGACAAAACCCATAACAAGCATAAAACACCTTTGACAAACTGCAACAAAAGCTTAAACGAAGACTTTCTTTTGAGTCATCTTCAGTCACATAAGCAGAATTTGCTTAACTAAGACAAAAATTCTTGCTGTTACATGTCTCAATGACAATAACAGATCCAGCTATGCTAAGAACTGAATATTTGAGAAACCAATTTCTTCTTAAAACTTCTTAAATTTGAGCAAATGAGTCCTCTAATAAAGACAAAACTCCTACTTGCTTTGATTGCCTATAGGCTAATACAAAAAGAAAGTTTAATCCTACACAACATACAGGTTCATCTCAGAGATAAGGCTTTGTCATGTATCAGAGAGATTTAAAAAAATGTAAACAAAATGTACAGATACAGCTGTACTGCAAACATTTTGACCTTGACACTGCATAGGCCACCAGATCTCAGGTTCATCAATACAACTTCCCTGAAGTGTCACATCCCATGACTTTGAAATCAAACACTGACATTACGCTTAGAACTTAGTAAAGCAGCAGTTGTTAAAACAACCATCCTGAAAGGGAAAATCCATGAACGATCTCTCTAGAAGATAAAGGGAGAAGGATCTCGTTATGCAGCTATATACGAAGTGTTGTCACCAGTACCTACGTCTATGAATACCAGCAGCAAAGCTCTAACCTAGCTCTGCCTTAGGCAGATGCATGAGGAATGAGAAAACATTCTAAGGAGTTTATTTTTCCCCCACAGAGGCAGAGAAAGACTGATGGTAAATTAAGTCTTGCATTAGTTATGAAGAAGATTGGTCACTTGATATAAGAACATGGTCAGTTCCCCAAGCCTGCTGGTGCAACACAGCTGCTAGTGAGGAAATGCAGTGATATAAGACACAATTTAAACAAGCGATGAGGGGCTTTTAGCAAGTTGGTTCAGGCTCTCTCGAACCACTGCAATCCTGTTGGCATAAAAGTCCTGGGCCATCCACTCAGATGACAGGTCCCTTTCTACACACCTTTAGAGAGTTATCTGTTTGCAAAAATCTCGCCTGTGCCAAATAGGTTGAAGGAAACACGTGGTATAGAAAGCCTATGAAAAGTAGGGAGGGAGAGGAAACAAGGAAAGCAATGGAATAAAACAAGACCCCCGCACATCTTATACGTTGAAGAAATAATGTCTTTTCTAAATTATGTGCAGACTTGTTTCCATTTTTGTATTCTTTACTGAGGTGTTTTTTTTTTTTTTTTGGAAGCTACAGAAAATGAGCATAAGAGACAAAAAAGTACTTCGCCCTGCAGGAATACAAAAATTGTAAAAGCACAGGCAGCACTACAGAGGAGCAGTGCCATTCACTCACAAAGAATTTTGTGCATGTAGATGGCTGATTAATTGCTGGCCTGCCTAGACGAAGCTGCAACGAGCCAGATACTGTCAGCATGCCATCTGTTACCATGGAAATGCACAATGTTCCTGTTTCTGACAAACCCTTGAATACTGGATAGATTGTGCCATATGTAAATAAGGCAAATTAGTTTTCCTATATCTTCCAGACAAGGTTAGACTAAAAGAAAATATATCTGTTTAAACATACTGTAACCTCCAAGATGCAAACTGGGCAAATCTTCCTTCTTTTTTTCATAAAAATCTCATTCAATTTGTTGTTAGAGCTGAAACAGTGTGGACTACCATTAAGAAGCATAAAATTAATTCCCAACCAGCAATGTTTACAAAAGCAGTACTTAAAAACGTGCATATTCTGTATGCAGGCTACATTCACTGTGACTGTTATATTTTTACTTTCGATTTTTTTTCCTTTCTCCTCAATTGTGGCAATGTTATTGAAACAATATATAGAAATAAACAGGGAACTTTCTCATTTGTACAGTGAGATTTGGCATAGTTTGGATCGTTTAAGCAGAACACTGCTTTTTTTAAGAGATTGCTATAGATTTTAAACAGGGAAAAAAAAGATTTACTCAACAGTGTCAAGTTGATAGCTGAGGCACATTAGTTTAGCTCCACTGAAGTCAGAGGAGCTGTAGTGCTTTGCAAGTGCTAAGGTTCTAGTGTTAAGACTTTTAGAAGCTAGAGCTTAACTAGTCACTCCAAGGATTGTATTATCATGTCTTGAAAAATAATCTAAGTGCTAACTCTCTTTTAAGATTTTAATGTATTGATTTTACAACCATACATTAAACTAAAAGTAAAGAGTTTAAAACAATCAAGATGCATGTTCACCACACTCATTGAGAACACAGCACACAGAAATCTGGGTAGCTGTGAGTATTAGAACACACTGTATTATTGGGATAGATTCCCTCAGAGCGTGACCACTTTGCAAGGCACACCTGACGCAATGTGGCTTTATACCAAGACACATCTATTCCCAGAAGTATCAGGTTAGTGTAAGTATAATCCCTGGGAGTATTAAGGTGATGGAATTAATTAACACCATACAGTCTCCTCCTCGCCGGTTAGAACTGTAAAAGTGAGCTGATAAAAAGGAGCATATCCACAACTTCCCTTCAGGACACTTATCCCTTGGGACAGATTGAAGCCCTTTTGAACCATGAAACAAGTGCAAGTTAGAGATGTTTGAAGACAGTGGACAAGCGCACAATGGTTGTACGACTGGAGTCACGCCACCACGTGCCTTAAGGCACTTTTCATTTTATGGACTTAAGCTATTCCTCAGATTTTCTTTCTTTACTATGCACCTTCATGAGGTAACATGCTGACATACCGTAGATGACACTGTCTAAATTAGGATATGAGAATGACGCAGGTTCCACAACTTTTAACTTGCTGCATGGTAAAAGTAGGCTTTATGGGTTCTTAAACTGTATTCCTCATCTCCCCCACCCCAAATTCTTTTTGTGGTTTTCAGCACAGAGACTGATGTATTGTGTAACAACAGCTGAGCAAAATTAACAGGCGGCTGTATATCAATATTTCCCTGACAGGAGAATTAATCAGTAGCTCCAGTAATAAGGTTAGCATGGTCATGGTAAAAACGTGGCTTATTTTAATATATTCTTTATACAGCCCTTTTGTTGATGTGCAACTCTGCCATGCTATCAAATGTTACCTCTAAAAATCAATCAACTACCTACCAATCTCCAATAAAAATTTGTTCAAAACATAATAAACTTTTTGAACAAACACACACAATTCCACACAGTTTCACAGAACCTCAAAATCCCCTACTGTCCAAAACTTCATCAGAACATTTGTTAAACCAAACTAAAGGCTACAAAATAGAAACGGTTTACATAAAATATACTTTAGAACTTCACAAGCCCCCCTTTTGCAGAATAAAATTAAGATTAATCACTCTTCACAATGGCATTTATCAGATCTGTGCCAGCTGTTTTCCTAATGTTGGCTTCTTCCCATAGCACCATGTGCTGCAGTATCTTGGAGTTCTGCCCTTCTCCTTCTCATCCCTGAGTGTTTTGAATGCAAGAACATATAGGGGATGCAACACTCGTCAACTCAAATCGTGCTGTCTACCTAAGTATAGAACAAAATTAAGAATTTAGAAGGGAAAATTGATAGGGAAAGTGAACATGTAGAATCTATTTTGAAAAAAAAAAAAGTGGTTATAGGTAAGCAATTTTCATTCCTTCTTTAAATGGCTTCTAAGCAGTCCTACTTCTGAAACAGTGTGAAAACATTCCATGATAGTTTCTCATCTAAGCAAGCTGACGTGGTGTGCTATTGCATCAGCAAGCAGGGCACTGCTTTGCCAAATGAAGCAGCTAAACAGTGTTCTATGCGCTCATGTTTTGTGAGAGCAGAGCTCAAAATTCGGTAATGAGTCTAGACCGCAATATGTAAGTCACCTCTGCCTTGTGGAATATGACTTGACCTGGAAACAGAAGAGAAATATTAATTCTCCTCTACATATAGTCCACCCAACTTCACTGTAATCTGATCATTACTATTTGCAAAACACATGCGAAAATTGTCTGACTTCCAATATTCTGACCCTATTTAAGTAATTAGGTAAGATTTTGCAGTACTTGTCCCATGAAAATTTTGCTTTGTTTAATGTGAATGAAGTCTGGAAACAAGAGCCAGAAAACTGATGCAAGTAAAAGTCAGTTATTAATTATCATTTAGACTTTGGGTATTTATTAAGCGTAGGTTGCCAGAACTTAACCTGACACGTTACATTTCTCCCAAATTAAGAAGCTTTTCTGGTTGATTGTATCAGATGAATTAAGTAAAAAGGCTGACTGAAAATCTGGTATTTCTGTTGAGCTAGCAATGGACAGACAGGTTGGGAGAGTATGATCAGCACACCTCTGACCAACAAATTCTCACTCATTCTCAGCAGGTACTACTCTTCCGGTCTTTTCCACAGGAGCATATATGAAACCAAATTGAGGGAATGGGCCTTATTCCCCACCAAAATCCCTAGTTGCAGGAGTTTTGGATCTCCCTTTAGATTAAAGAAGAGGTCCTAATAAGACAAGAGAATAAAATTTTCTGATAGTTTCTCAGGGAGACCATAAGGCCATGAAACACCAGAAGCCTTTCTTCTCTCTTGTGAGTATAATATTTAGATTCCCTCTAGTAGTGTCTGCTGGAATAAAGATTAATTCCTGTCAACAGAGCTCCTAGATATCCCCTGCATATAAAGCGTCTGATTCACGTCCTTCATGCTGTTTGATTTGCAGCACTTTCTCTCTGACATTTGGTAATGAATATCTAAAGACAACACTTTTTACATGCAGATTTTTTACAATGTAACATGTGACTATGAAGTGTTACCTCCTTTTACAAAACTATAGTAAAACTCCAGAGAAGATAAAATGAGATAAGGTCTTTGTGATGTGTTTCAGACATTGTTGCATTGGAAGAACCACAAGATGTTTTGGATAGATTTAGAAACACCATTGATCTCTCAACACCAGTGGAAGAGGAAAAGAACTTGCATCAAAGCCCAGGGTACTGCAGTGCCACACTTGTGTCCCCCGATGTTATCTCTATTCCAGCTGTTTGACAGCTTCCTCTAAGAGCAGCTTTCTTTTTTTTTATATATATATATGTACACTTTTTTTTTTTTAAAAAACATGCTCATGTCCCCCCACTCTTCAGATAGATAACCTGAGTCTGTAAAAGAGGCTAGTATGACAGGCAGTTGCATCAAAGGGAATCCAAGCAGCATTTGTAGGATTTAACATGGACTGGTGCAAATTTTTAACATGGCTTCTCCACAGTGCGGTGAAGAGTAAGAGAAATTATTTTCATTTCAAAGTATCACTTCATGTTTTGTCATGTCTTAATATTGATCCCATGCCCAATGCTGGCATACTGAGATTAGTTTTGTAGCCTTGTTACAGAGAGAACTCAGGGGACACCAGGCAAGTTTTACTGCCAAAAGATAAGATAAATCAATAAAGTATTTGTTTTCAAGGACTCTGGTTTTCCCCAGCTGTTTATTCCAGGATGCATTTTCTATTCCATTTATCTTGTTTCCCAGTGATTGGTTACCCTTGTGATTCAAGGTAAGGGATTCCACTTCGGAGACTTCAATGAATTCACTTTTCCACTATCTTCCAATTCTTTGCTAGGGATAAATTCAGTTCATGATTTCCAATATTCCCATGTTTATCTGCAAACCTTTGTGCTCTTCCTGATGATTCCTACAAACCTATGAACGTAATCTAGCACATTTCTGTACCAGATCAACACAACTAAAATGAATACACAAAATGCACATGCACAAATACATACACTCTTATTTCTGTACTGCTCTCTGGAAAGGACAGTGATGAGCACACGGGAAATCGCTTGGCCAGAATATCTACCCAACAGAGTTAAGACTTCTTTGGAGAATTGGCTAAATGCAAGGGAAAGCAGAACGAGAAATTATGAAAATGCTCAGGTGAGGAATTGTATACAAGGCTATCAAAAATACGTACCTGTGGCTCAATTTAACAATGTCTTTAGTTTTATATCCGCTGAGTGACTGTATCTAAAATGTAAAATCTAACATTCAAAGAATGCTTAAATGACATCTAAGTGCTGATCCTCAGTAAATCATCACTGCAATTTTAATATTAATTGAGCAATGACAATTCCTATCTGCTGAGGATTTAACACTTCAACATATCAAGAGCAGATACAACATCAAAAAAAATAAAAAAAAATCCAACACCCCCCAAATATTTTTAAAGTTATTTTCAGTGATAGCTGAACAATGACACTAATAGAACTTTACAGGTCAGACTCTTACATTCATTACTCTGTCTGAATTATTTCCCACTGAAAGAAGCATTGTCACAAGACTGCATGCACATGCTCTTACAAGAACTTATTCCAAGTTACTTTTTATTTTGTGATCTTTTGTTAAAATTCAGGCTTTTTAATAAGTAAAGCGTCTGACAGTACCTGTAAATACTACTATTAACCAAACAGCTGTAAATATCCCTAAATGCCACAAAATGTAGTTACCGCTGTTGCTATTTATTCAGGAAATTTTCATTTTAAGCCTCAGAAATAAACGTGTTCAATCAATACTAGGGATCCAACAGAGAGGGAAAAGCAAGAAAACTCCAAGGCACAGTTTTAAATTCATCTTTGTGTCTTTCTGCCTGGAAGAGTAAATAGTATTACCTCTAACAACAGAGCAACAAGTAACTTCGTCTCAATTTACTTTAGGTAAGATCCAAAACCATCTCCTAGAATCTAATAAAATTATTTTTAATTCATCTGAAAATGAGAAAATTGATATAATTTAAGTGAATTAAGTAGTCATTTCCTTAAAAAAAAGACACTTTTAGCTAACAGTACTTTACTATTGACAGTGTTATCTACAAGGTGTTCTTGATAATCATAGAATTGTCATTGTTGGAAAAGACCTCTTAAGATCACCACATTCTATCCTCAACCCAGAGGAAAAAACCCCAAACCAAACCAACAACATAAAAAACTCCACCCCACACAGACAACACCTCACCATCACACTTAGAGCACGTCCTTAAGTGCTTATCTACACGGTTTTTGAATACCTCCAGGGATGGTGACCCTACCATCTCCCTGGGCAGCCCGTTCCAGCACCTGACTGCTCTTTCAGTAAAGAAATTCTTCCTAATAGCCAATCTAAGCCTCCCCTGGTACAACTTCAGGCCATTTCCTCTAGTCCTGTTGTTATCTACTTTAGAGAAGAGGCTGCACCCACCTCACTACAACCTCCTTTCAGGTAGTTGTAGAGAGCGACAAGGTCCCCCCACAAACTCCTCTTCTCCAGACTAAACAATCTCAATTCCCTCAGCTGCTCCTCATAGGACTTGTTCTCCAGACCCTTCACCAGCTTGGTTGCCCGTCTCTTAACCCTCTCCAGCAACTTAGTATCTTTCATGTGGTGAGGGGCCCAGAACTGAGCACAGTACTTGAGGTGCAGCCTCACCAGTGCTGACTGCAGGGGCACAATCGCTTCCTTTCTCCTGCTAGCCGCACCATTTCTGAGCCAAGCTAGGATGCCGTTGGCCGTCTTGGCACACTGCTGACTCATGTTCAGTCGGGTGTCGACCAGCACTCCCAGGTCCTTTTCCGCCAGGCAGCTTTCCAGCCATTTTTCCCCAAGCCTGTAGCGTTGCCTGGGGTTGTTGTGACTGAAATGCAGGACCCAGCACTTAGCCTCGTTAAACCTCACACCATTGACCCCAGCTCATCCACCCAGCCTGTCCAGATCCCTTCAAATTACATAGCAAATATGCAGGTAAAATGGCCAAATGACAAATCCTTCAAACCACATAGCTAAGGATAAATAATTCTAAAATCTCGGAGTTATTAACCCAAAGATATCTCTCTTGCTTTCCATAATCTCATAACATTTGGGAAAAACAAACACTAGTAAATCTTGCAAATTTTTCAGCCTCTTCAAATGTGTTGTGAGTTTGATGAATATCATTCACTGCCTGTGTTTCCTATTGTATGTTAACAGATAACCATTTTTGTTACGAGCTTTAAGCTGGAAAATTGACTATGACATCTATTAGGCAGCTGTATCTTCAGCTCAGATGAATAATTGATGCAATGATCAATTATTGGATAGCAAAATCCATGGTGATTGTTTGCTAACTGATTAGACAGCATGAAAATTAGTTCTATTATTGCCACCCTTTATAGCCTGTAAAATGATATATAGAGCATTTCAGTGGACGATTTTAATAAACCGCTTACTGTCTAAAATGTTGCACAAAACAGACATTTTAGTTCAGTGCAGAAGAAAAGGGTTACTACAAATACAAGCTGTATCGTACATGGCACATTCATGCTACAAGTGTCTTATACAGAATCCAGAGACTGAAGGTAAGGCTGGTTCTATTTGGAGAAGAGGTGCCTAAGGAGAATTATCCTTAAGGGTCTGACCCATCTTCCAAGCAAAATGATAATCCTAAAAAAGCTTGAGATCCCACTGAAGAATAGGTCTCCAGCTGGGACCAAAGATTACATTCAGGCTCAATAAGACTCTCAGGGAAGTAGGGTAGAAAAAAAAGCAGCACCTTTTTATGTGAGGCTGAAGAGGTGGAAATTAATTCCAAAAACATGTTAAAAAAGAAATAGAAGAAAAAAATGTCCATTCCTCAGGTCCAGAAAACAATCCACAATAAAGAGAAGAATATCTTGAAGGGAGAAAAGCAATCAGTACACTTAGCTGTATAATGCCTGGTTCCTACTACTGAGTAGGCCTTGTCTGATCAGAAGTAAGCAGGCATGGACTATTGCTTGAAACCATCCAACAGTAGCTGGAAGCCCTAAAATGCAAGTGGGTAAGATTCATGAAAGGAACCAAGCCAGCTGTCGAAAAAGCAAATCTAAATCAGCAAGCAGGCTCCACAGTAACCGCACTCACAGGTAGAGCAAGACCTGACAATCCCTTGGCTATATCTCAGCCAAGGCTTGATTAGCATCAGTACCTTGGCAAAGTGATGTCATAAGAGGATCCATAAGTACACTGGAGTGGGAATCAATTAAGTCATATTTTTTTGCAAACAGGTCCAAAGACAAGGAATACATCTAACAAAAATCCTACAGCCAGACCAATCTCAGAGCAGAAAGACTGGAAGTTTTGGGTAGTGCACATAGTACTACTTGAAAAGAAGATGATTCAAAATCCTCCATTCAGGCTTTATCAGTCCTTAGGCCATCTGCTAACATATCATGGTTGGAAACCTACTGCTATCAGTGAAATTGGTGTAAGAATTATCAGTTCTAAAGACTGCTCCCAAAAGATCCCTTTACTGCAAACCACTGTAGTAGAAGACAACCTGTCAACATCTAGTTGTAAAGCTCTTCACTTGTAAGCAGAATACTTAAAATTCATTCTTCATGGCTCAGACTTCGCATGTGTATGACCAGTACTCATCAGAGACTCTCTTTCCGTATGAAATCTAAGTGAGCTAAGAGGAAGAACATATATATATATTTTTTTTTTTTTTAAATTGGCTTTTTCATGAAGCAATCATAATATGACAGTTGATAAAACATCTCATCTGATGTATAGTGGTTGTTATTAAAAAGTTTGTACTTGCCAACAACTAACAAAATATAGTTCTCAGACATATGCTATTTTTATACCTTTCATATAGAAAGCTGTAACAGTTATTCTGAAACTTTGGTTTGAGATATGTTGGCAAACTTCTGGTATTTAAGTGTGGCCGTCATAGAAGTATTTGCATTTATTTATTTTATTATTATATGACTTTACTAATTTGCATGCAATCAGCGAGCCTGGGAGAAGAAAGGTACTTCAGAAAAAAACATTCTCAGAGTGAATGAAAATGCTGAATGATTCCATGACAAACATGCTTTTCTCGTACAATAAAATAACATTTTTAACTGTTAACACACAAAAAAATGGCTGATAGCTATTTGCCCATCGTCAGTGTTGCAATAAAATATTTGAATCCTGTTAAAACTCACACCTGCTTTTCAAGTATTCGTCAAACTCCAGTTGAGATATGGAGGGATGTAATCCTTTAGCAGTGAGTACAGTCAAAACTGTTCTACACAAGAGTACATGGTCTTTCTGTGTACAGGGTTTCCAGTACAGTTAGAAAACACACACTGTAAATTCCTTACGTGAAATGTTTAGGTTGAGGATAATACAGAGTTTGGAATATATTCCAGAAAATTGGTTCTTTCCTTTTTACAAGTGTATGCATCATATAGACCAGTTCCATCGGTTTATATTCATATGAAGAGATGAACTTTAAAACTGACAGAAAGGCTTGTATTCAGAATACCATTATTTTCACTATGCTAAGTAGCACTGGTTGAAAGTTCCCAACAGAAGCTTTAAAAAGGAATTTTTAAAGTTCTAAGATATAAGGAGTTGAGGTCAGAATAGGCAATAAAAGTCACAAGATTGTGATGGCATTGTTTTAGGATAATAATCTTATTTTAAGATATGAAAATACTGAAACAATCATGCCAGCATAAGAAATAATTATACCATAATTGATAAGTGCATAATTTATCAAAACAATAGAGCAGTCATGGTTAGATGCAACCTAATATTCCTGTATAAGATATAACTACATACTGTACAATCGTTCCTTTTTATAATTATTTTTACATTTAGTCCTCATCCAAATTAAGCTGAGTACTTCTATGTATGAATGGCATTACGAAATAAACACAATTCACAACAGGGCTTTATTACCGCTACTGCACCACCATGGCATGCAAGTAACTATGTAGTCAACTATAAACAGTAAAATGTCATCATCTTCCTGAAATAAAAAGAACATGAAAAATACAGATATAGTAGTAAACATCAATTATCTTT
>VWZK01021293.1:0-26879 GCA_013396935.1 Baryphthengus martii | reverse complement strand
CTGTGAGGAGAGGAGTTGCCAGTGAAGACAGGCAAAAAAAGTTTTTGAGAATCGCAGCCTTCTCCTCGTCTATTGTTCCTAGCTCACCACTGCTGCTCATCAGGGGAGGTATGCTGTCTTTAACCTTCCTTTTCTGGTTTACACACCTGTAGAATCCCTTCTTGTTTTTCTTTACATCTCTTGTCCAGTTCAGTTCCAGCTGCGCCTTGACCTTTCTGACCTGATCTCTATACNACCTTTCTGACCTGATCTCTATACAACCAGGCAACATCCCCATACTCATCCCAGGATGCTTGTCCCCTCTTCCACTGCCTTTTAGTTTGACCAGCAGGTTTCGACTCAGCCATGCTGGTCTCTTGCCTTCCTTGCTCAATTTCTTACACCTGGGGTTTGAGAGCTCTTGTGCTCTATAGAAAGCATCCTTAAAGATCTGCCAGCTGTGTTCCGCTCCCTCGTCTCTGAGGGCAGTTTCCCACAGGAACCTATTTATTAACTCCTTGAAGAGCTTGAATTTTGCTTTCCTAAAATTGAGAGTCCTGACTATGTTTCTTGTTGGCCTCATACCCCTTAGGACAGTGAACTGCACTAGTGTATGATTGCTGCAGTCCAGGCTGCCTTTAACTTTGACATTCCTGACAACTTCACTTGCGTTTGTGACCATTGGGTCCAATTAACACACCCCCTCGGGCAGAGTTGTTAATTTCTTGTCTTAAGAAGTTGTCACCAAGACAGTCCAGGAGTCTCCTGGATTGCCTACAGCTTGCCATGCTACTTTTCCAACAGACGTCGGGGTGGTTAAAATACCCCAGCAGGATGAGAGCCTGAGAAGAAGCAAAAAAGAGTTCTTGGAACAGTGAAAAAGTTTATCAGGAGAGGCCAAGTTAATACATTGCTCTTTACAAGGATGTAGAGATTTTGTACATCATTTCTTTTCCCCAAATGGGAGAACTGTCATCAAGAAATGGTACCAGATGCCAAAGTGCATCTGAATTTAAACTGGAATTACTGAAACCTGAGTTTTTCTTAAAGTGCTAAACTGTTTCCATTTCTGTAGACTGTACACATGCCTTAGATAAGGGCTAACAAGGAGATACTAAGGTCTGGAGGACAGTATGTAATATTATTGTTTGAACACAGTCGTGATACTAACTTACCTGACCCAAGGCTGAAATTATCTGAGTCAGCACGAACTGAGACAAACCATATCCAGAAACCAGCCAGGCAAGCACAGATAAACCCTGCTTTGAGAATGGGTGCAAGGTAACCTGTAAGAATTCAAGTAGCTTCTTTTCACAACACCCAGCAGAACCAGAAGTAGTGAACTGGTATAACCATTGACACTCCTCTGTCAGTACCCCTCAAAATACCCTCACTGCATTGTGTGTCTGTGTGTGTTAGTCTTGCCTTTGTCACAGTGCAGCTGGCAGTCCTGTGTTTTAGGCCATCACTGGAAGCAGGATCTGTGTCCTAATCTTGCACACAGCATCTGCATGTAAACATGTACCACGTGGAGAGGGGGAGTGGAGGTGTCCAAGGCATCGCTTCCCTCTACACGTTTTCCCTCCCTACTGTCATATGTGCATATATTCTTTTTTTCCCCTCTCTTAGCTACAGTACAATTAATGTGAGACATTAATGTTACTACTTCTTACTTCCCTGACTATCTCAGCGTTTGCAGGTTTGGAACTGAGTTGTGTTAGAAACAAAAAATGGTGAAAGGACACAGGCTTTTTGCATACACACAAAACCCCCCTCTAATTGCAAGAATAAAGAATTCATACTTTCCAGGGTACACAGGGGACCCAACATCCAGGAACAGCTTTCCAGCTGATGGCTTCCTTCCTCCTTAAAAGAAATCTGACCCAAATATCCTTTATTTAGGGACAAGCTGGTGTTTTTTTCCAGAAGTCTTGAAAATTTTGAGCTTTGTTTTTGTTTTTGTTTTTCTCTATCATTGAAACTTCGCGCCTTTGCCCAGACCATCTGAATTTGTGAACAACTTCCTATTTGCTATTTGGTTTGGTTAGAATTATGTATTTTATACTCTCCTACAGCTCTCTGAGATGCAGTACATAACAAGAAACCTAGCACTTCCAAACAAATTCAACCTACTCTGTCATGCTCAAGACCCTTCTATTTCAGACCAATATGTATCTTCTCTTGTACTTCTAAACCTTAGCCCTTATTCCCTTAAAAACAACTAAAAACTAACAACAACAAAAAAACCCCATGGGTTCATGTTCAAGTTCACACAGTCCCTCTGTCCACAGCTGGCCTCTCTCCAGGTCTCACAAGTCCCAAGACATATCTGACTTGCTCGTGTTCTTAATGTTTCCACTGATGCCAGGTGGCTGTTCTCTTCTCCTGCGTGTCTCCCTGGGAAAACTAGGCTTTCCAATATGCAAAGCAAAAGCACCCCTCAGCAGGAATTATAAGGAATAATAAATCAGACAAAAAAAATACAGGTCATAAACTATATTCAGAGTCTGAAAGGGTGGAGAAT
Organism: Baryphthengus martii; assembly: GCA_013396935.1. NCBI lineage: Eukaryota > Metazoa > Chordata > Aves > Coraciiformes > Momotidae > Baryphthengus > Baryphthengus martii. Next base: position 24,376 of record VWZK01021293.1, on the reverse strand, counting down.
AAGTCTTTATAAAGGACAGAAAGATGGCATCAGATCAACTGCATTTGATCAGTTACATAATACTTGCTCATTTTCTTATGGATAAAGTTTTTCTTGTGTTTCAGTAAAAATCAGCATTTCATCAACTATTTCTTCAAGGTCATTAATTGCTCTATAAATCCTGAGGTATCCTGGTAGTCCTGGAGCATGAAGAACCCCCGAGTGTTTACTAACGCAAACACAGGAGGCTGGTGAGGTTACAGGGTATTTAAGAGCATAAAATAAAACATACTGGAAGACCCTGAAGAAAATTCCTAAAGCACACAAAGCTAGTAGACCAGAAGTTACATGGCTTTTCTGCCTCTGTGTTAGCACTACGAAAAAAGTTCCCTTGACTGCAGATATTGCCCCTTGTTTCCTGTAGGGGTGAGGGTGTATTGAGCTTTCAGAAGGGCTTTGTATGAGAGAACTTTAATAGCAAAATCAAATTAGCTCTGCAGGAGAGAAGAGCAGAAAGTAGTGTTGATGGGAAGTCCCAAGGGCTGGCAAGTGAGCACTTGTCTTGAACTCACGAGTAAATCACAAGAAGACTTGCTGAAGCTGAATTTCCAGCCTGGCTTGCAGCGATGTTTTCTTGTGACCTTCTTGGCTGAAACAACTCTGTGTTGTATGATTCACAAGCCTGAGGTTGCAGCAGCCATCATAACTCAAGGCAGCTACCATCAGAGGACAGAGGGTGGTTGTGTCTGCAACAGCACCCCTTGCTGCATCCTTCTATGATCAAACTATTGCCATAATTCATAAGAGTATCAGGGCAGAGGTGATTTCCATTACAAATGTGTCATTTGGAGCTCAGTTTTTGAGGAAATTCAAGCAGTATTAGTGGTGACACTGAGGATAGCCAGCTCGGATCATACTCTTTCACTGAGAAATTCACCAGTACCTTGTCTCCAATCCCATGGAAAGTATCTATGTCTATTATGCTAGCCCTTTGATTTCTAATTTCCTGAAAAGAGAATGCAAATATCCTTGTTGGAAGTAGCTGAAACATATCTTGTTAGTGGCTACATTAGATTGATTCACTAAGCAAGCTGCTCAAAGCAGAAAATGGGTGCTGAAAATGTTGGGGCTCTGCCATCAACTTTTTTATTGGACATATCCAGAGCTTGCTGCTGCAGGTACCAGAGGACCCACTCTCTTCTCAACCAGACTACATCCCAATGGAATATTAACACTTTACATCTCATGGTCTCAACACATAGTAGAGGACTGCAGAGGCCTCTGCCTATCTCCGCTGCCTGTCTTGTGAAATGACACTCTTATGTTAGGAATGTCCCCTAAGAACCTCCCAAGCATACAACTACCTATCAATGTCCTTAATCATCAGTAGAAACTTTTTGGTCTAATTAATTTGTGAGAGTTGAACACAGCCTGTAAGTACTTTATTGACATCTATATTACAGCTTGGGTCCTGCTGGAAAAATACATTTTTCATTCCTATGCCATTTTCTTCTACAGTCCAAAAAAACCAAATAGACATTTTGCCCTGCTGCAGCTTCTAAACACAATTCTGGTGTCACCCAAAGGACGTAAGGTCAACTAGCTGTCCTGCTTATTGCATTCATATGTGGCCCAAAGCCATGCCTGTAGCACGTGCTTACAGCCAGTATGAGCAGCAGCAAGGCAGGCTGTGTGAAGCATGGGACACAGCATGAAGCTTTCTTTTTGTCTCTCTTCACCTTGGGTGATCAAATGTCAGATATTTCAATGCAAGACCCTGTCCCTGGGCAGTGGAGGGCAGTGTGATGTGCTCCTCGCACCCAGGTGCAGTGAGATGCTTGCCCCTCTCCTCTGGGATCTGCAAGCACTATTGACTCTAAGGATGAACGCTACACCTGGGACCAGCAGATGTTAGTGTTTATGGAGAATTTTTTTTTTTCACAGAAGCAGCTTCCAAGGGACCATAGCTAATGTTTAAGCAGTGGCTTTTTACCCAGGGAAAACTTAAGTGCTCTACACTCTAAATACGAGAAGAGCAAACTAGTACCACAACAATGTGTAGACAGGATGCAATTACTATCTGATTCCCACCTCCAGCCACCCCTCTGGTGCACCTCTCCTGGGAGGAGATAATGCATTGTCATAGAAATGTCAGCTGCCCAAGATTACCTGTCACCTACTGTGGAGAGGAGGAGGGAGCCATCAAACAGATAGGCACAGTACTTACCCCAGGGAACCTGTTAACTCTGGGTCAGCACAGACCAAGGAGGAATACTGGGAGGTGAGGAAATGAAGGTGTCACTGTGCAAAACCCAGAGGTTTTAAACAAGTGGCTCCTCAGTAGCACAGGTGCAACCAGCAATGCACAAATCCACTCTATCCCAGGTGCTCACTGCAGGAAGGTGCATTAGTCGGAAATACCTTTCTTTCTTATTTTTATTTTGACCTCTGTTTGCGGCTCTGGACACCTATGCAAAATGCAGAGTTTATGCAGTCCAGGGCATACAGTGAGGACCACAGCATATACCCATGAAATTATATAGTCGTAGGTGTTGTTCCCACCATGATTTTAGCCAGCTGGCCTAGATGTAGCCTAGTGTAGACAAATATATTCAGAGAAAGCAGTAAATCAGGATGTGCTATAGCTAATCTCAGACATACAGAAATCATGAGTCATGCCCAGAATAACCCAGAGATTAGCTCTAAAATTTGTGGTTTTTGAAAAGCATAACAAATGTTGTGCTGCTTTTATTTTCCTGCTGCTCTTCAATATTTCACATGCACTGTAATTGGGTATCAAGTAATCATATGGGTTAAAACTGTGATTTTTTAAAAAAAAAGTTAGATCTGGAAAGATTCTAAAATAACTTGACTCACAGGGTGAAGATGTTCACCAAAAATTCGTCATTAACACTGGGAGCTTCTGTATAGTTTCAAAGAATAGGAACACTGAAATGCCTCCAAGCTCACCCTTAATGAAGACTGTGTCAGAAACAGCCTCCCTGACTTGATGTCAGGGTAAATACTCATGGAGGAGTCACCACTTTACAGTTATCTCCCTGCAGCAGAGCAACTTCTAATATGTCAACAATTTGAAAACAACTCTTCTCCTCCAGACAGCCTTTAACCCTTTATCTTAAAATAGGTCTGGGTGTTCCTGTGTTCCTGGCTTTTAGGAAACACCAGCCTGGACTTTTTAACCTCCCTGTCCCAAGTCTCCTGATAGTTTAAGTGACATAAATAAACCACATGCTTTTAGCTCATGGCTCTAGCTGCTTGGTTTTTGTCAGTACTAAAGCTAAGCCATGGCTGAGAAAGCTGAGACTTAAATAAATATTCATGTATTTACTAAGCTGCTCCTCCACTGATGAAATCTGAATACAAGGAGAACTTGAACAGTCTTTGAACTATTGTGGCACCACTATGATGAAATGAGATACAGCCGCTGGTTTGCCTGGGGCAGCCATAAAATTACTGGCATCTTGGCCACCTGTGGTTCAGCATAATGGGGCTTCGGGTTTAGCCACTCCAGCCAAACCAGGCCATTTCTAAATTTTCCATGTTTTTGTATTTAAACAAAGTCCAACTCTCCCAGGCCCTGTAAGGAGCAACAAACCCGGTGGTCCTCGTTTTCTATTTTGTTTTAAAAGCTGGGACATATTGCTGTATTTCCCCCCCTACCATGTATACTTTCCCTGTACTTATTTTGCAGTCCCAGCTACCTCAGCTGTTGATCCCAGGGAAACTTCCTCTACTAATACTCTCAGGAATAGAAGACATTTGTAGCCAAACTGGTAGTAACGCTGTGGTTGCATGCATATTTACAAGTTTGTTTTGTATAGATTTAATCTGAGGCAAAGCAGACTGGATGGAAGGTTCTGCTACTTCAGGCCATGCACAGATGCTTTGTCTCAAGCCTCCTTACCTTCACCTGCAAATCTCAGCTCACATGACTTTCCATTCTGAATCAATGTGATATTCACAAGTAGAATATTCAAAAGAAGAGAGAAGTTTAATTATTTTTCAAACTTTTTAAGCACTCCAGAGTCTGTAAATCTTCAGGAAAAAAAACAAAGAAACAAAAAAAAAAACCAGAAAAAAAAACTCATGAGGGACTAAAAAAAGAAAACAGCTTGTTCTCTCACTCCTTCCTCCCCATCAGCTTGCCCTGGAGGAGATGACCTCTCCGTCCACATCTGGCAGAAAGAGAGAGAGACACGGCTGAAAGGAATCAACAGCCAGACTCAAAGCTTGTGTATTTTACAGAAGCTACTGAGCTGAGATTGGGACTCACTTCTAGCAAATAAAAAGCAGGGATACACATCTTGGAGATGTGGGAAGCTTATGGCGACCATGGTCAGAAGCCTGGGCTGCCAACAGATGTGCAGGTGTGCCCCATGTTAGCTGTTCTCCTCTCCAGGGAAGAGCTCCTTGCCTTGGGGCCCATAGGCTAAAACCTAAAAGAAAAAAAAATCAAAATCAACCAAGAAGAAAATCCATTTAAGAGTCTTCAGAGCGCTGAAAAGAGAAAGAGACTCGGTGCTACAGGGAGTTTTGTGGAAGAGCTGAAGTAGTTGGGGAAAAAAGAAGCACGTGAGCAAGACAGCTGAGCGGGTAGACTGGTGGCATGTGGGGTAGTGGGGTGGTTCATGGTGTGGTGAATGTGGTTGTGCTTGGGGCAGAGGTTTGTATTCTGGCCGTTGGCACTCTGAGGGTACAGTGGCTGCTTCTCAGGATAGAGTCAGGCCAATGCCTCAGCGAGAATCGGGGAAGAGAGCAGGACTAGGAACAACTACAGCTGCACTTTGGGTGACAAATAACCCAGTGCTGCTGTGTTCACTCCTTTATCTTCCCACTGATTTGGCCTTGTGAAGTTTAGTAAAATACTGTTTGGCAAGGCAATTGATTCTTCTAAGTGGGGCAAATTAATTAACTAGGCAGCAAGTAGTTTAGTTTAATTGTCTGGGTAAGACCTTGACCTAGTCTTTTATGATTGACCCCTCAAATTTGATTCTGGCCCTTGGAAACCTGGCAGTAAAGTCATGACACAGGCTTATTATATCTGAAGATGCAATTAGTGTCTGTGAACTGTGAGCAATCAGAGTTTCCAGCTGACCACTGCATGTTCTTCTCCATTTCTGTACTTTGTGATACATGGTGATGCAGCGCTCTGGTACTTCAAGAAACTTTCCCGACAGCAGATAACGCACTAACTTCCCTCTCCCCTTTTTCTTGATAACAGTCTTCTACTGTCAGTGTATCTGTTTAAGGGAGTTCTGCTGCTTTCCAGTGTGCTCTGAACAAAAGGAAGCTAACAACTTCTTGTTTTGAACAGAGTCCACTCAGAGAACTGTTTCCTTTCACCTTTAATTTGATGCATTGCAATGGTGCTTTCCATTGCTGTAGTTATAAGTTTATTTTAACCTCTCACACAGCAGCAGCACTTTTCTGTCAATGTCCATCTGTATGCTCCCAAAGAAATGAGACAATTTAGACGGCATGGTATGTCACTCAATAGGAGAGTGAGATTATGGTAAATTTCATACACAACCCATCCAAATTTGTTCATCTTTTTATGCAGCATTCCTTGTATTTCCATAGATTTCTCCTTTTGCCTGTGAACCACATCCTGATCTTTTGCAACAGCCTAATTCCTTTGACCTCAGCCTTCTTGTAAAATGGAGTCCCATTTTGTGTTGCATAATTTTCACTGGAATAAAAACCTTAATAATAACATGCATTTAAACACCTTTCTCAGTTTATTTCTCCTCCTAGGTATGTGTTCATTAGATATTCATTACCATATCTTGGCATAAATGCCAAGTACAATTAGCAGTGTAACTATAAAAATTTATAGTTATGCATGTATTGTAGATCTTTCTTGACTATCCCACAGCTGAGGAGTGATGTGTAATACAGTTCATTGTAACTAGTAGGCCTTTGCCTACAAGCTGTCCCGACTGCTTGCATTTGTCAGCAACACTGAAGTTGAGCTCTCAAAGACCTATCTTTTTGTAAGTTGGAAAAGAGCAAATAAAAACTGGTTCACCAGTCTTTCAGGTCCAAGGCTGAGCCTCCTTTTTTTTTCCTAGCGCAATGGCATCCTCAGTTTGCTTGGAGTCTTTGGGCATTACTGCAACATAAACATTAACTAATGATAAGAATGCATTAGGAAAATAAAAAACCAACCACACATAATAAGTTCTTCCCTCCACAAAAAAGGCAGTCAATATCCTTGAAATTGTGCGAGAAAGACATTTTCCCACTGAAAGATTCCACAGGAAATAAGGAAAACCGTCAACATTATGACATGATTGTCTAATTGAATTGTTTCTTTTTGTATGGGAATTCAATAAGTATTAAAAGCATTTTGTTTTGTTAATGTAAAACAGATGAAACCAAAGACCTTGATGACCAGCCTTCAAAGCAAATATTTGTAAATGTTAAGGTGGCAAATGAGGAGTTATTAAATTAAGGCACTCTAAGAAGATTCCTCAGCCATCTCCAACTTTCCAAAACCACAGATAAGCTTGAATAAGCTTTTCCCTTTTTTTCCTTTTCTTCCTTGTGATGGATTTTTGGGAAGACCAAGGGGTCTCACATCCATTCCCACTAATTCTAGATCCTGTCTCCCCTGCTTACCCTGGTAATCAGACACAATATTGCAGATTTGTTCTCAGTCCGTGAGAGCTCAAGAGAGTATACGGGGAGAGCAGGGTCTAATTTGCAGAGCTATGGGGGCCCTCGGGCTTTGGTCACTCTTCCCAGAATCGTACAGTAGGTCAGGATGCTCCTGGCTAGTACTAATCACCCAAAGACACTTGTAGCAAACAGATTTCTGCATTGCCAACTGCCGTGCAGATCAGTGGAGGATCACTGGTTTTCTTTTTATGCTTAAAAAGCATATAGGACCATTGGTAAGCAGGCAGGTGGCCCCAGAGTCCAGTATTAAAAGTTGGGGATGGATCAATAATGGCATTTATTGCTTAGAAACCAGTGTTAACAAAAGCCTTGGATGGAGTAAAAAATAATACTTGCACAATCAAAACACAGACAACAGATACAAAAGCTTTAAATGATAGCAAAAAGAAATAAAAGGGTAACTATAGCTAGCTATGCTTCAGATTAGCTCCGGAAAACTCCAACCCTCTGCTTCTCAAGGCATTTACCTGAATTTAGTGGGTATTTATGCACATGCTTGTTCTCCGTGTCTTTAGAGAGACAAATCAGATATAGGGAACATTTAACTGTTATGCAAAATTTCTGATACCGTATTCCTCTTTAAATCTGTGCTTTCTACCCCTAAATAATCTGTACAAACATAATTCAGACAAGGTGCTAATTTTATCCTTTTGCATCTGGGTAAATACCCCTCACCTGTCTCTGTCTATGAGGTTCATTCAAATACCTCAGACACTGCTGGCCAAAGCCATCTCCTGCTCAAATGATGGCCTTCTGACTCCCTGCGAAACTGATCCAAGGCACAATTCAGTTGCCAGGGTACTCTCAGGAAAACAACTGCATTAAAAACAACTCCTTTTTTTGCTAACTTCTTTTTTTACCTAAATGGTTTTCCACAGAAGAGTTAACCCTCCCAGCTACTCAAATGTGTGTACTGACATGGCTTCTGGGTCGTGCTGTGGAGGTAGGGAGGAGGCAAGAACCAGCAAGGAGGGGGCAGCAAGCAGGAGCTGCTCAACCCAGCCCCCCAGACTAGAAAAAAGGTCTATGAATGTGTGGCCTCTGGATGCAAAAATTTGAAACATTGCTGCTCCCACATGGCGCCTTATGCTCCATGAGCACAGCAAAAGGAGCAAGATTTGCAAATCACTGTTATCTCTCAGCTGAGAGCCCACACCTATGCTCTGGCACTCTGAACTAGTTTCCATGTGTTGCCTGCTTCTGGCTACAAGGGCACCGGGACATTGCACCTTCCCCAGTGGAGAGCTCAACACCATGCATGCTGTGTGTGTACATCAGCCCTGCAGTGAAACCTGCGTGTGACATCTCCACTGATATAGTATGATGTATTTGCATTTATTCATCAAAAATATTGACACTCAAGGGAAGACATTGCTGGAAATAGTTTCGGTAAAAGGTAGGGGTTATCTACAGCCGGATCATTAATCAAGTTAGAGTCCCATTGTTTCAGCAAAAACATTTGACTAACAGAAGATACCCGCTGCCATTACTGAAGACAAAAAACAGCTCCCATCCAAGCACTAGAGCCAAATATATCAACGTCACTACAGTTACAAGTTCGTATGTATCATAATGTATATTGATGGCTATGTGCAAAATACCTAGCAGAAAAACTGTGATAATGAAAGAGACAGCTGTTAAGGACGGGTGAAAGCTCCAGACCAGTAGAGGCTCTAGGTAGGCTGTTCCCTGACCCTTCTCATGCAGCAGGGTACTCACACTTGCACAGAAATTTTATGGGAAATACTGCCTGGGCTTGGATGCACACGGATTTTCACAGCTGACTTACTTCACTGTCACCCAGTTATAACTTCAGTAAAACAATGAAGCCAAAGAACTGCATTTTGAAAATAAGCATAAGCAATGTTGCAAACTAAAACCTCAGAAAACATACCCAGAAAGGATGTGGTAAACATCTGTCAGTCTGCGTCCTTTTAAAAAAATACCCAGGGGAAGTACATTTCATTACTGACTATGCAGATTTACCGCAGGCTTAACCTTTTCATTGAATAATTAAGTATCCTTCATATTCTGAACCAGATGAATGGTTTGGGAGAGTTGTTAGGAAGATTAGACTGCTTGTAAATACTCCTGGCATCCATTCATTCTGGTCTCCTCTCTAGAAAAAAAAAGTCCATCAATGAGGAAAGATAATTCCAGAGGGACCAGTTTCAGAGCAATGGTTTATGTAGCCACAGTTGTTCAGGAGATGTTGAATCACTCAAGGAAAAAAATAGTTGCTAATGACTGAGAGATACACCCCATATTTATTTCCAAAGATTTTGGAGCAACCTAGGAGTCTTTTCTCTCTTTCAATGTGATTCACACTGCACGCAAGAAAATAAAGGAAATAACCATTAAATGAGTGGTTAAGAATTATTGCATGAACACTATTAAGCATACCTACAAGAAAGAGTTACAGTATGTTTTTTTCTATTTCTATTAATATTAGCTGAAAACTTTTTGTCTATATACAGAATCACTCTTTGATAATTACAACATTCCCATAATATACCTTACCCAAAGTTATCTGTGTATACACTCTCCAGTTTGACACTGTTTTAACTTCATTTATCTTTGAAAATTGAATGAGGCCATATGCCAACAGGAGAGAGGTGCAGACCATGGGATGTTCATAAATCTCAGGAAGGTAGTAGTGTCCCTCCAACCCTATTTGTTCTGCAGCCAGACTATTTTTAAAAATCTTCTGCCAGATGGAAGTGGTAATTAGTGAGGGGCAGGAAAGAAAGCCATTGCCCAGGACTTAAATTATACTGTGCATTTTGCATTATACAAAATGCACAGTATAATTTAGGTTAGAGTTTTCAATCCTTTGGAGAAATACATTTTGCATTTTTTAGAACAAAGGAACAAAGAAGTGGCATTACAACCTAGCTAGTTTTTGGGCAGCTAACTGAGGTGTCTTAGATGCATCATCACCTGAGGCTGTCCCAATATGGTTGGTATAGACAGAAGTCCTACAGGGAGGCTTGTTGACCACCTTTTGGGATGTGTGTGTGTGTGTGTGCAGGCATATGTATGCATGTCCCTCTAACTAGACTGCTGCCCTCTCAAACTAACCACCTCAGCTAAGTGCCTACAGTGCTGGGGGAAAAATTCAGCAGTGAGATATCACAGGGCTTTCCTGCCACAACAGGACTGAGAACTGCCTGTAGAGAAGTACTGGCTTATATTTATGCAGTCAGTAGCTGCTAAGAGTCTGCAGGAGGATGTACATACAGTTTATAGATCTGTATTTATTTCTCTACAAGACTAAAAAGCTAGGAATTTGCTCAAATGATTGTAGGTGTACTGAGGTAACCAAAGCCTTTCAGTTTTCCTCTTAGCAAACTGGAGTATGATGAAAGATGGGCCTTGTTTCTCCAGTCAGGCATTCTGGCACAACTTGTTGGGCATTTCTGTGCAATCATGGCCAGAAGTATGAGATTTGATTCTTCCCAAAATCAGCAGTTGAGATCCAATAATTAGAATGTATCTGTCTCTGTTATTCCCCATATGCATGCAAAGAAACTAATATAAGTTTGCTCAAGGAGAACTGGAAGTGGTTGGAAGGTGTGCCCAATGAGACAGTCAAAACACTGCAGGTAGAAGTAGGAATTCTATTCTCTAGGATGAACAGACTCAACTCCCTCAGCCTGTCCCCACGGAAGAGGTGCTCCAGCCCTCTAATCACCTTTGTGGCTCTCCTCTGGACCCTCTCCAACAGGTCCATGTCCTTCTTATGTTGGGGGCTCCAGAGCTGGACACAGTACTCCAGGTGGGATCTCACAAGAGCACAGTAGAAGGGCAGAATTACCTTTAACCTGCTGGCCACACATCTTTTGATGCAACCCAGGACAGGGTTGGCTTTTTGGGCTGTGTTCATACATTGACAGCTCATGTTCAGCGCTTCATCAAACAGCACCCCCAAGTCCTCTGCAGGGGTGCTCTCAGGCCACTTATCACCCAGCCTGTATTTGTGCTTGGGATTGCCCTGTCCCAGGTGCAGGACCTTGCACTTGGCCTTGTTGAACTTCAGGAGTTTGGTAGGAGTCCCCATGTCCGGCCTGTCAAGGTCCCCTTGGATGGCATCCCTTCCCTCCAGCGTGTTGACTGCACTTGTCGACAGTTTGGTGTCATCGGCAAACCTGCTGAGGGTGCACTCAATCCCACTGTCCGTGTCACCGACAAAGATGTTAAGCAGCACCAGTCCCAGTACTGATCCCTGAGGGACGCCACTTGCCATAGGTTTCTATTTGGACATTGAGCCATTGATTGCAACTCATTGAGAGCAGCCACTCAGCCAATTCCTTATCCAGTGAGTAGTCCATCCATCAAATCCATGTCCTTCCAGTTTAGTGCTTGGTGAAACCATTTTAGTTGCCACCAACCACCTCCTTGTTTTCCATGTGCCATAGTTGAATGTCAGCACTGTACTAACAGATTGAAGTGGCCCTTGGCCAGCATAGCATGAATATATGATGCTGGCAGCCTAGCAGCAGGGTTTGGACACAGGAGATGAGATGAGATGAGATAGGAGTGATTTGGGAACTGCATGGCCTTGTGCTGCTGCAAACATGTCTCAGAGCTAACAGTGCCCAGCTACCACATCTTCAACATGCTCCCAGGGCTAGGAGGCTGCAGTCACACGTGGAGCTGCTTTATAACACATTAGTTGTGTTTTTTCCCAGCGGAAATTCCAAAAGAGAAGGAAGGAAGACTCACAGGGTCTTCATCTAATGTGTGAGCCAAGTCACAAAATATGAAGTTACAAAAGTTACAAAAGTTGTTACAAGTTACAAAAATATGAATGGAAATTCTTCATTCCAGGACATCATGGAAGGAGCCATTGGAGCTTCATGTTAAGTATTTGATAGATGTGAAGCACACTCCAGCTAGTATTTATGTAATATCAGGGATCTGTATGCCTTTTCCCTGCTCCTTCTGCAATACTCTGTCACTTGAAGGCATTTTGAGAGTTACTCCAACCTGTCTGCATCCAGAGCTGGCTGCAGCACAAAGTGTGGGCCTGTAACATTTGTGGGTCATTCCAAAATAAAATTCCTTAAACAGTTCAGGCACATTCCCAGGAATCAAGAGAGTTGGTTCTAATTGCATTCTGCCTGAAATTTATTATTGGTTGACACTTCACATTACCTTTTTAATGCCTAAGCATAATCGTACTCTGCACACTCATGGGAAGAGCAAAATTTGTTTCTCAGACAAATAACAAAGGCACTTCACAAAATGAAAACTTGTATGCAGGAGAAACTCTAGCAAACCAGTTGGTACATCCACCTCGCAGCCCCACGACTGTTGATTGTTACCTCTTTTTATGGTTTAAGCTGTTTATAAATGACAATCAAACAACTCTTGACAATGAAAAATGAGTATTTATTTTTCAGACAATATTTTTTCCTGTGTCAAGCATCACAGCGATGAGCAAAGCGGTATCCTGGCATGCCCATACAGGCCTCCCCGCTGCCTTTGGTTTGTGCTAGCTGTACACAGAATTAAAGAGAGATTAATAAAAGAAGAGACCTTGAAAGCAAGCCTCAACACAGATTTGCTTGGCTGATTGCTTTCTGCCTATCACACCCTTTACAATGGGGTTATGCTGTCAGATTTGATACCTGTTGGACTGTGTTTGAAAACACCTTCGGCTCTTCCTGTGGAAGGTGTGGAAGGCTGGGCTGGCAGCCCCTTTGGAGCTAGCCCTGGCTATCTCCTCCCAAAGTGACCAGGCAAGGTGCCCCAGCTACGCCGCCACTAGGCTATTCCATCCCAAAAACCTTGAGGTTACCCTTTTAGTACTTTCCCTCCACAGCCCCAGCAAAGTGCAATGAACCCAAAAAGCGAAAATCTTCTCTCTTCCATGGCAATGTGCAGCAGTCCCTACGTGGGCACTGTGCCAGGCCAGCAATTGTGCTACGCTTAATCCTAATTATTTTTACTGCATTACTTGCACTTGTCAAAGACTCATTAGATGTTTACCCTTGACTGCGGCAGTTAGATGTTTTTTGTTCAAAAGTTGTGCTATGGGAGCTAAAGTAAATCAATTTTTTACATCATATCATAATGAAAACTTTTTGCATACCACCTCAGCTGATTTGCATGCTAATACATTGATAATTTTTAAAAATAAAACTAAAAAGGCTCAGTGGAAATTCCTGTGTTTTAATTTTAGACATAAGAGGGACCTAATGATCATATAGGAAATCACAAAGAGAAAATAAAATACTCTGCAAATAGAAACACCTCGACACCTTCAACTGTTCAATACAATCTACAAAATACTTTGAGTGAATAAAACATCCGTTTGTAAAATACCTTCAGCTAATTTTGCCCTCATATTAACAAATAAACAGCAACTAGCCCTGACTCACAGTAGACAGGAAGTAATTTATACAAGTTTTAGAATTAATGCTTATTTACACTTTTTTTGCCTGGTCAGCCTGAGGTCAGCCTCAGGCAAAATGTGTTGATATGCAATTTTTTCTTATTTTTTATTTCAAATCAGCTGGTGTTTTAATGTACGTTATTAAAGCACTTCAGAAATTGATTTATATGGAGGCATGTGGTAAAATCATGTTGATACCTGCCTGGTCCTACCACAGTGATCTCTGCTTCATCCTTTTCCTGGCTCACTGGTTGATCCCACCTGCCCTCCTCCTACCCTTCTTACCCTCCTCTCCAAACATCCGCTCACCGCTTGAGCACCAGCAGGCACCGATTCCTGCTCTGCCCCTTGCATGCCAAAATGTTGGCAAGTTTGGGTACCCAAAGTGATGTCACGGTGGCAGCTCCAGTTTGGTTACCCTTTGCCTTTCTGAGTCCAGGGGGCCCAGCCACCATGCACCGCCAAGGGGTGTTCTGTAAGGCTGCCATGTTGGACCTTCTTATTAAACTGCTCTTTTTAAGCCCTTCCCCTCCTCATTCCTCAAAATGGCATCAGGGTCAGAAATTGTAGGAAGTTGGTTTCCTTCTACCTCAAAACATAACCAACTGCAACTCACAGTGAAAGCTGCTACCATGCCCTTCTCACCTTCTTCTTTCTGGTTAACTTCCCACAAGTCAAGATGGGAAGCCCTAAAAGGGAAAGGATTTGAAGGAACGTGAAGTCTGAAAAAGAGAAAGTGTCAAGATTACATTCCTGGCTGGCAGTTGCTGAGACTTTGACTTTGATCTAGTGCTGGATTCCATACACAGATATGAAAAAAAAAGAACTTGCACCCAAACTGTCCCAGAAAACATACAACAGACTCATCTGCTCAGCCAGTCTGTGCAGAATTTTCACTTCTATAGCTCTCTGCTGTACAAAGTCATGGTGCATTCACCTGCTACACTTTTTCCAACAAAATTTTCTTTGTCATTGGACAATATTCTTCACGATACTATTATCCAGTCAAAGTATTTTTTCTCCCTTAATGTTATTATTAATAACATCCATTTAGTTGTAGTCTTCATGGTTTATTTTAAAATCTTTGAGGCTATCTTTATATCTGTAGTTTTGCATCTTCAGCAATTAATAGTCTTCTACATTGAACAGGTTATGTTTCTTCACAGGACGTGATATTTGCACGAATCCCCACCAAAGTCTGTTAGAGAAGTATATATCTTGTTCCCAGATATACTCTTTATTGGAAGAAGAGCTCAGAGCATCAAAAACCTGGTTTGCAGAAGCTGTGACAGCATTTTTTCAGGACAGTTCAATGTGATTGATGGAATCGCTCAGCAGCCAGCCCACCCCTTCCTGTCACGCAGTTTCTCATGCTTTTGAACGAGTTTTGTAGACTATAGCAAGCAGCACTCATAGTAGGCAGATATTTCTGATCAGCAGTGAACCCTAGCAGGAATGTCTGTCCATCTTCCAAAAGTGCATTTCTTTGTGCAGCAACGCTGGTGGGAATTATCAGCTCCTTTCTCCCACACAGTGCCCAGCAAAAGAGAGTAATAAGCTGCAGAAATAAAATATAAGTCTGCTGACCCAGAATGAATGGAAGAATCTCAACACCATAGGTGTTTTTGAGTACAAATCTTCCACTTGTAATCACAAAAAAAAAAAAGGATCAGACTTTTTAAAACTTCTGGTATCATAGACCTTTTAGGATGTCTTACATAAACATTAGGACATCTTTCAAGACAATCAAACAAACTTTAAAATAGGGAGAGGTAATAACCTTTTCTATACATAAACAGATGTTTCTCAGCAAAGAATAGCCATATACGTTCTATCAACAGTCCCAATATTACCCAGTAATTATCTCTACAAAAAGCTCTTAAGGCCTCCAGGTGAAAGGCCAGTGCTGCTATAGAGGACAACAGCAATGCATACACCTAGTCCCACAGAACCACAGTATAGACTACTTAAGCCAAACCAGGCAGCAACTAATTATAACCATAGATGGTAAACTTTCAGATGATGATTGCACTTTCCTTCACACCAAGCAGGGCTCCTGTGAACATGCCCATTGGGGCAATGCTGGGAACAGTTCTGCACATCACTGATAAAGTGGCCTTTGATATCCAGAAATCAACCTCCTTCTGCCTACTGTGCCAGGTCTTCAGCTTCACCTTGCCCCAGATCTGTTTGTTTTCAGCCAGGCACAGAAGAATTTCTTCAGAAAGTACAGCCACTGCAGGAAAATCCTGGGAGAACATACCCTTTGGTTTCAAGCTCCTCTTCTATGTCACTCATATCACACTGGTCCTGAAGGATCCTGAAAGGATCTATTTGGCTTTGCACTGCTTTCTTAATGAAATACACGAAGAACTGTAATGAAGAAGATGCTCACTCCACAAACAATGGAAAAGATGAGGACACAAAACTCAGAGAAGAGCAGAACACAAGAGATAACAGTATATGTTATAGAAAAGGAGAAAAATACCAACATCGTTGAAGAGACCTTTGTTACCAATAAACCCTTCTGGCTTTGTCTCTAAGAGAGAGACAATATGCTTATGAAAACTCCTGTTGCTTTGCCACGCATGCACTCACACACACATCTCCCTCCTGCAATGATGCCACACTCATCCATTAAAGCAGCCACTCTCACTCAAATCATCCTGTATATTTATAGCGCTTCTGTTATTAATTCACTCTTTTTGTGGGTGATCTCTTGAGATACGCTTCCCCCTACATCCTGTTATTATTCACGAGAGCTATAAATACAGCTGAGTGGGTCAGCACATCCCTTCCCCCACTCTGAAACAGATCTAATCTACCCAGATACTCTGGTCCTCGTTTTCTGAGCAGGGACCTCTGCACTGCTACAAGAAGAGGTTTGCAGAGGATATTGCTGAGACTACAGTACATGATGAAATAAAATTAATGAGGTGCATTTCTCCAGCTCTCCTGGGGAACAGGGAGAGAAGGAACAGTGGCTTGTACAAGAAGCACAGGCAAAGGATTTATGTTTGCAGCCTCGCATAACCCACAGCACAGCATCTATGGGGAAAGCTTCTCAACTCTATTATCTCTAACCAGCGGCCACATGGTTGTACCTGGAATCATGCCACATTCAACAACAACTTTTAAGGCACTGTGTCGTTTATTTTCCTTCTGTGCTAGGGAATAATGCCTGATTCTCCACTCTTGTAACAGGAAGAATTCATATCAAACAAACTATTTTAAGCCACACTATTTTAAGCTGGCAATACATTAGAGGACATTAAGTGATAGGACAAGAACCAAGGTTCAACAGAAAACTCACTAAACAAGCCTGTAAAGACATCAACTTCTGTGAGCATGACTATTAGATAGCACAGGACAGCAAATACAGATCACAGAAATCCTCCAGAACAAAATCACGAGGCTCTTCAGAGCTTACAGTTGTAGGTAATTGTCCCACCTCAAACACTTTCGGTATCTGTTATAATAGTCCACCTTCTTACCATATGCATATCTAATAAGAACTGCAGGAATATGCTGAAGATCTTCTGAGAGCAAGAGGCTCTCAGGTCCATCAGGTTCAACTCCAGAACAAGCAGTATACTTTTTCCTCTCTTTAAATGACTGGGAAAAAATCATGTAAATCCTTTCAAATGAACAAATTTATACAGAGAATCGGTTGAAGCTCTGTCTGGAACTTAAAAAAAAAAATTTAAAATTGTTCACATAAAAAACTTCTGCTTACGGAGATGTTAAGAAACTGCCTTAAGTGACACACACAAACTACTTTTTAGTGAGACAATTGTTGATACTTCCAGATTCTTTTGAAGACACCCCACTGACTAAGCGCAGGGAATGGAAACTAAGAGAAGAATGCAAAAGGTATGAGATGCACGTGTAGAAATTCAATAATGTGGCTATTTTCACTGAGACTACAAAATCTGGCAACAAAACAGATTTTGAAATCATCAAACAGCAGTCAAAGATTTTGTTTCCAATACTTACCTATAAATTGTTGCATGCATACATCATAGGTGAGATTTCTTAGGAGGAAATACTCTTTCAACAGTATTTCTCCTTGACCAGAATCCTTGGAAATCTGCTATGTGTTGAAAGAAGGTGTTACAAAGAGCATTAGATATTTATCTCAGTCTTTCCTGTATCTTGTGCTGCCCTTTAAAACTCATCATTCACAAGATATGCAGGGTGATGCCACTGATGAGATTTGGTATTTTTATGCATATGCAGGCTTCAAAGAATTAGATGTTGAAGCCAGAGAGTGTGCATCTCATTTGACTATC
This sequence comes from Baryphthengus martii, assembly GCA_013396935.1. Lineage (NCBI taxonomy): Eukaryota > Metazoa > Chordata > Aves > Coraciiformes > Momotidae > Baryphthengus > Baryphthengus martii. The sequence goes on along the minus strand of VWZK01021293.1, from coordinate 7,003 downwards.
AGTTTCAGTGTCTTGAGGCTGAAGTTTTAACCAGATGTAAATCATTTCAGAGCAAGAATGCATGGCCCATCATTTCTGGACCATAATCAAATTAATAGTTGAGAATATGAATGCTTCATTTCCTGTTTCTAGAGAAGAAATGAGGAAATAAAGTGAAAATCACACACAAATTTAAATGTGCAAAACCAATAGGACGCATTTCTTAAGCAAATCTCCGAAGTCTGTAAACAAAAAAGAATGCTGTAAATTATTTGTCACCACAGCCATTGTCATGTGTTATTCCTTTGTCTTCCAGAACAAGAACAACTGGTGTCTGGAGGCAGCAAAAGACAATGACCTACAAGAAAAGGAATGGACATAAACCAGCATTTACAGAGGAAGGGTGACTGGTATAGACACAGCTATACCTGCATATGAGAGTTAGCTGCATGGTCAGTGTTCCCCCACACCCAGTGTGAGAGTACATGTGCAGTTTCCATCAGAATTAATAGGATAAGGTGGTTTAAGTGAGAACAGAATACAGAACATAATGAGAACAGAATTACTGCTCTTCTGCTTTGCGTCTGGTACGGGTAGTCTGTGCCTTTGTAGACTCAAAGACTATGTCGTTGTTTGACAAAATATCAGAACGCCGATCTGATACACAATTAGCAGCACAACATTTTTTACAAGCATACAACCTCAACGCCATCTTCATATGTTGACATCCACTGCTCGACACACTGGTGTTTGACTACTGCCTTGTGCTAGTCCAGGTTCCACAACTCTTGAGAGCACAGTAATAACAAACCCCTCCGTATTTTTGTAATGGCAGGCTAGCCATCAGACATTGGAAATGATTATATAGAAAAGTTAAACAGTATTAGAAAAATTAATGCAGTAACTGGTTTTTATAGAACAATGACAAAGACTTGTAAAAGTTTGTCTGGATTTCCCAAAAAATAAATACCACAAACATCAAACAGCTCTCATAATGAGATGTAAACAGCTTGCTACATCTTTATCGTATCATGTAAAATGTTTTCCTATACATAACTTCAGTGATTTTCTTTACGAGACCTTACTTTGGAGGAAATTCCAACAACAGCAAGATTCATTAGCCTTCACACAATTCCAGGGAAAGCTGAAAGAGCATCAAAGAAAATGCAGAGAAATATGTCAGATTTTAAACTGAATCTCATACTGAGCTATGGATTCTGCTTTCTGGATTTCCTTGATGGCTAATCCGAGCTTCTGAGTCTTTCAGCTGCTTGGAACTGCAGCGTAAATGTGCAAGAGGGCCTCTGCCTTGGGGGTCATTCCCTTTCTAAGTCAACATGGTGAGTGGAGGGGGTGTCTGAAATAGGTGGAGATCTGAAATAGTGAGGAGCAGAAAGTCATGCATGCTGAGACAGATACTTGTATATTTTATAGTAATGTATTACAGCAACTTACATAGAGCAACAGCAATGATGATCCTGATGCCAATGAGGATGTTTACCTCCCCTTTTCACAACCCTCCTCAGTGCAGGCACAGTTACCCAGTAAAGACTGGAAGGATGCCACTGGTAACAATTCTGTGTCCACATTCTCTGTATGACCATCAGCAGAGATGTAAATGAAAGATTTGCTGTTCCAGAACCACTGAACCTTGCATTTAAGCTAAATAAGGCTTTGATTATGCCTTTTATTCCTAGGCTTGCCAATGGGTGGGGCATAAATAACACTATTCCAAAAGCATAACGTGTCCTGGAGACATACATTTCTACTTTCTTCTGGTGGTGGGAGAAATTCTTATGAGTAATGATTCTCCTCAGGTGATACATATTCACTGCTTCACACATCAGCTGACCCATGAGCTACATCTAGTTCTGCATCCGTTTACCTTCAGCATTGCCAGAGACCCAGGAGACAAGGTTTAATAGACGTCACCACACTTAGGTAAGTTGTTCCTGCCCCAGCGGACACCTAGGGGCTTATGAGCTGTAGCACTAAAACTGACAAGACTGTAACTTTTGGTAATGTTGATGCTTCAAATACTGCTGGCCCCATGATTCTTAGATGACTTTTAAAAGAGTAGCAATGAACAGCTAAGAGAAGTAAAAGGAGTAGGCAGAAGGCATGGAGAGTCTGAATATTGGCAAAAGAAGATCTGTGTCAGAGGTTTCAAGTCTAAGAGAAGAAAGTAGAATTATAAGAATACACAGAAATATAGGAATAATTAATATAGGAAATTGAATAGGGCAGGAAGATTCAATAGTTGGAGAATCTGAGTTTCTGAGAAAGGTAAGGCATATGAAAAGCTGAAATGTAAGAAAGAAACAGAAAGGAGATGCTGTGGATAAAGAGGAGTCTTAAGAAATAGGAATAATACATGGACTATCAATGGGGATCTTCATGTTGGTAAAAAAAGGTCAATATTTCACCCTATTTGCATTAATTGGTAGGTGATACATGAAAGAAAATGAGGTGGACAGCAGACCTAGCCATAGGTTACTGACAGAGCCCAGACAGTAAACCCACTAAAGTCCTCCTGGAAAAAAAAGATGGAAAACTCTTACAGCATGGGGTCAATGCTAGTGTGGGTCAACTGAGAGAGCAGCTCCAGAAAATGGCTATCCTTAAAAAATAAACAAACAAAAAGCAACCAAACAACAGCAAAACAAAAAAATAACACCAAAACAACAACAAAAAAAAACACAAAGAAAAAAACAAACCGAAAAAAAACCCTTATGTGTATAGCTTGCAGTAAGACATAACTCTGAGTTATGACCCTGAGAATATGACAGACAGAACAGAAAGTGTGGTAGGATGTCACTAAGGATGTGGTAGGATGTCACTAATGTCACACATTGCTTAGCAGAGCTACACACCTAGGGGTGCCTCACGTCAGAGCAGAAATAAGGCTGCTGGTATCTGACCAAGCCAGCATGAGCGTTACCACACAGCAGTGCCTCACATCACACATACAGGCCCAAGAGAAACAGTGAAAAACATATTCAAAACTTGAAAACAACTTGCCACTACCTTATGGGCAGGTATGGTGTCATGTGGTTATGTGTGAAGGCACTGGGCAACCTCAGTCACCCTCAGGTCTTCTTCCACCAGCAATCCCACTCCATCTAGTGACACTACCTGAGATAAGTGATACTCAGCCTGGCCCACAGGATATATTTTAATCTGCGCCCTATTTGCACAGACTGTTACTGTGACGCTTTAACCATCATATTCCATGAAACAGTGACAAACACGCTATCCATTAGCTCCTAAGAAGCTCTTAAAGTTAGATTGACAGAAGAAGCACATAGTGTTTCTGGGGAACTTCTTGTTTTCAGTGAGTTGTGACAGTTCTTAAGAATGCTATGTGGTATGGGAGGAATTTATCTCCTGTATAAAGGGAAACAGATGTTGAACGGAGCAGGACATGAGATCATTAAGGGGCTGCTGAGAGGGGTCAAGGGTTCTTTTCTGAACAGTACTTGGTTTATACTTTTCTAAATCATAATGTTGGGTCATTATTATAAAGTCAATACATATACATGATTTTTAACATTTCTGAGCACTCTTAACACCTATTAGCTCTGGTAAGCATCAGAATTTCTCAATGGCTTTGAAAACCAGGTCTGTTATCTCTTTTAAAATATATTTCTTCTCCTCTCTTCCATTTCTTTTTTCCTTCCTTATAATCATTCTCAGAATATAAATTATTGATTATATATATACACACATAAATTACAGCTAGCATTTCAGTGCCTAGACTGACCTTACACTCAGCCTATTTAGATGTAAGCCTAGGTACAGATTTTAGCCTAGTATGCTACTAATACAAATAGAGGTCTCTGAAGTGTTTTCCCAGCATGACTATGTCCAATGGCCACTGTGATATGGGCGAAATAGCTTACGGGGGAATATGTGTTTCCTAGGAGGTCCTGGTCTGCCCAAGCAGGTCCTGGGGTGGGGGGGTACGTGGTATAGGTATCCTTAATCCAGGCTGCCTGTACTTACTTGCAGGTATGCTACAATGCTCTACAGACATGGAGAACCTTAACAGCCTCTTCCTTGCCAACTCACTATTACCTGGTCTAGCCAAGGTGTCTATTTACTTGTGCTGTTAAGGAAATAGGTGTTAGCTTTCCACAGCTGAGTTCCAGATATCCTGCTATGAGTTTCCTTCTTAGCTCCTGACATACCTCATCAGTAGTGATATATTCCAGCTGGTGGTAGCCAAGATGTAATTGGCCATACAGTCGCTGTACACTGCTGGTGAGCCTCAAAACACAGCCTGGATTGTATTTTCCATAATAAACTTTTAAAGGTTTGGGACATAACTAGAGAGGAGTGAATTAGTGGGATGGTCACTTGCTAACTGAATAAACTTGATGTGGGACATAACCACATTGTTTTCAAGCGTGGCATCCCACAGAGCTCTGACTCAGGACCTTCAAGGGCTCAGCAGAGGTGATTCAAGATCAGGGACCTAGGGGCATTGATCGTTGCAGGGACTCATCTCCAGACCCATCTCCTGCAGTTGTCCAGCCATGCCCAGGGTGGCTATGGCCATGTGACCAGTCCCTGCTCTGCTTCTTGCTCAGATCCATGGAGTGGGCCCCATCAGGGCAGCCCCTCTCCAGGCTCCCAGACATTAAGGATGTTATCATCACAGCTTGTCCATGCCTGCTTGATCATCTAGCAGCCCTTTGCAAAGGAGACAGCAGGGCTGATGCTAAACCCACCATAAACCTCAGCACTCCACAGCTCAGGGTACAATATGATTACCAATGTTTTAAAGCAACAGACCAAGCTGTAGACTGTCTTTACAGAGGAGGTAATCACTTTCAGCAAAATGGCCTATAGACAATTTTGGGCAGCACTAGCTTCAGCTTAATTCAGCAGGGCTAGAAAGTCAGTGCCCCCAGCACTACGACAGCTAAATACTGCACATCAAGCATCACAGTGAACCAAAGTCCATTCTTTCAGCATTTCAAAAATATTATCATCATATCAGTACAAACTCGCAGGAAAATTTGACCTTCTTGCTTTGTCCTTCCTTCATGTCCCAAAAGAGGCAAATTTTCAGCAAGATATCCCAAGAACACTACATTAGTTTTTTTCTGGGTTTTGTTTGGTTTGGTTGGGTTTGTTTTTTGGTTTTTTTTTTCTTTTTTGCGTGCCACAGTCCTTTCAGACTCCTAATCTAAACAGTTGCACCCCCTACCCTGATGCAAAGCAGCAACGCTTCAGTGAGCAAAGCCTGCTGTGGTACATGACAGCTGATGGCAGCCAGGGAGCTAGCTCTCTGTTTTGCTTCAGTGGAAGCAAACTTTCTTTGACTGTGCTTCAAATGCACTGAATCACAGCGGCACCCAGTTACCTCAGAAATTAAAAGTGCCCCATTTACTCTAAAGACCGTCAGTACCAGGGTGTTGGCAGACAGTTTGATTACATTTTTGACAGCTTTCAATCTGAAATTCAGAGATTCAAGTTTGCTATTATGACCAGATCTCAGATGGAAAGAACTTATTTTCCACTGGCTGAAATTCTTGAAAAAAATAAGCAGCAAATCCCCTCTCTCGCTGATTCAAAAAGGCATTTTGTTACTCAGCTGAATACTGAAGTTATTCAAAAAGTTTGAATGTGTTAATTGTGTATTCTGTGGATATGCCATTTCCATTTACAAGTGCTACTTGTGACCCTTGCCTGTCAATGAAACTATCCATGCATTCACCTCCCTCTTTTGGATAACATCTCCTTAGCCTCTGCTTGTTTACATTCCATGTTAAATAAAATCTGGCTCTTTACTGTACAATCCATTAAAAACTCTCAATTTTATTTTAATTTTTTAATCATATAATAGTACCTAACTAGTTTAGAAGGAGTTCAATCAGTTTACCTACAGTTTTAGTTACTTTGCTCTTCAAATAAAGTAAACTCTATTTTTCACCCTACTCTGCTCAGAGATAATTTTTTCCATTCTTTCAGCCATCTCTGTTGGTTCCCATAAAAAAACCCACATGTCCCTCTGTAACTGTAAACACATATCAAAAGACAGGCAAAATGAGGCAGGCTGCTTCAACGGACACATTTACATTCCCATCATATAATGCTGCATTAGGGAGGCGTAGCTCTTCTCCTGGGATGGTGTGCATGATTCTATGCCCACAGATTTAGCAGCAGGCATCATGCTTCAGCCATGCTCTGCCCACCTTTTGGAGGGGGCAGAAATGTCCATGGCCAGGCCAGGGTCCTGTAGAGGCAGCTTGGGGAGCAAGAGCTCTGCAGGAGCTGTGGGCGACAGGTGATGCTGCGGTGGTGGCATTCATGCTAACTGTCCAGGTCACCAAGAGGGTGGTCCCCTCCTGTCCTGAGGCTTCAGTGCACAGGAGGCAACCACAGCTACTGGGAAAGGATGGGACTAATATACAGAAAAGAAAGTAGGGACAAGCCTTCAGACAGTGATGTAGGCGTGCAATCTTTATGCCTAGAGTGTTGAGCCACAGGATGCAGACGGGGAAACCCAAGGAGCTGTTTCACTGAACTCATTTCCCCTTCTCCTTTCTCTGCATTTCACTTTTTACATCATGTCTGGCCGGAAGCGCCGTGATAACAACTGTCTTTCTTTTAATATGTGCAATCTGCACAGCAGTGTACGTTGAACTGAGACTGTCTTAACGCAATGCTAATGCTAAATACGTGGCCATGCTTTGAGCATCTGCCCCCATATACCTAGAGGAAAGCGCCACTAGCAGAAGCAGACAGAGCTTAGCTTAGCTAAGCACATGATCTCAAGCAGTTAATACACAACATGCAGCTGAAATAAGTCCTATGGGCATATATTGTATTTATACATACGTACAAGACTGTACCTCTCAAAAATGCCATTACAATGACAGAAAAGGAGATAGAAAAAGAAAAAAGGACACCAAAGCTACAGCCTTCATACAAGCTTATATTTAGCTCGTAAAAAGTCAATTTTTTTTCCAATTTCCAAAAATGATGTACAAGTGCATGAAGATGTGAAAAAAGT
>VWZK01021280.1:0-10830 GCA_013396935.1 Baryphthengus martii | reverse complement strand
TTTGGTGTAAAACCAATTATCTTGTCTTCATTTGAAAGTACCAGTATCTCTGTTTTGGGAAAGTTGATACTTGTTTGTTTGGAGGTGTTAAGTAAATGTATTAGAGGAGGCTAATGTATATATTTCACAGCCATACAGTATAATCAAGACCTACAATGTTCCACGTAGCCATCACAGTCTCTATAAGAAATTGACCAAACATTGTGAAATGATGTAAAAGATTTTTTATTTGTTGATGACATTTTACTAATCCTGTCTTCCCACACTTCTCGCTGCCACCTCCTGAGATGGGATTTTGTTTGATATTTATACCTGGCCCAAAAGAGCTTGGCTGGAAGTGACTCTTGAGTTTTCTGAGGACAGCTGGTTATTTGTTAAACAACCGAGTGGGACTGCCAGGTTCCTTCCTTAAAAGCAATGAAGTTAATTAGTCACCACAGTTAGAGCAATAGGCATATTTAATAGGAGTGAGAAGAATGATTGTCATAAGGAATAGATAAGTTGACTAGCGTAATATTTTCATTAAATTAACTTTCTCATTCTTATGCGGTACAAACAGCATAGACCCAAAGAGCTCTGGTAGCTTCCCTAAGTCTTCGTGCTCTTAGGAGAGCACTGCTGTCAGGTCTAGAAGGTCTAGAAGTAACTGACCTGATACTTTCAGAGACAGAACAAATCACTGGGAGGTACTAATGAAAGAGCATGACAGTCCCAGTAAAGCTACTCTTGGTTTCACTCCAGATAGAGGGCAATAAACTAGACCAGAATGGTTATTTTCAGGCCTCAAACACCATCATAATTTCCTATCAACTAGTTTTTTTTATGAAGTATGTATTTGACTATTAAACCTTTAGAAAGTAGAATTTTACTCCTTGGTTCAACAAGTCAGCAGTATTTTAACTTGATTTTTTATCTGTATATATATCTACATAAATGAACATAGGTATGTATTTTATGAGTGTGTGTATATATATATATATATTTTATGTATTTCAGTAGTATTTACACATTTCAGGCGGACTGAAAAAGCAGCGGACCTTGTCCAATAATGGAGGAGGATGCAGCCCTTGCCTACAAAACATTTGATGACGGTTTTCAACTGACTTTTAAGAAATGAAGTTGTTTTCTACAGTTAGTTTGTCTTTATTCTTATCAAAACTGTGGGGCTTTCCAATGTCAGGACATTTGATGGGTGGATACTTCTCAGAAGAATAGAGGACTTATCAGTGTTTGCTTAGGATCTATTACATTCTCAGCCATAAAAGTAGCTGTGCTGTCTACAGCACTCATAAATCTTCACCTAGTCAAGGCTACTGTCTCTTTCTTCATCCAAGTTTGCATTTTAAAACAAAAAAAAGCATAAACCAATCGCACAAAGCAATTAGAATCTCAGAACACCTAACTTCTTCATTGCTGGTTTTGGGAAGTGATACCGTAAGTCAGTTTGTAAAGTTGTCCAAATTACTTGTTAGCCCTGCCACAAAAATCTCTCTTTATCCTTGTAATGAAAGCATAATTCTCGGGCAGGTACTCACCAGAGGGCACTGTTACACATGCTCTTACAGATATTTTCTTCTGGTAAAAATCATGTCTGGTCTTGGAAGAAATGGTGCGTCAACATTAGCTTTTGATGCACGGTTCTTAGGGAAGCTGCTGCTAATAAGGTCGTTTGAACTGGTTTAGTCTCTATCTAGATAATGTACATTTTTTTCCTATTGAGGAGTGGCCATTGCTACGAAAGCTGACATTTCTGTAGTGGGACCATCTTTGTGTGTGTGAGTTAACTACTTGATATCAAACTCTGTGTAATTTATAAGAAGTGAGTCTAAAAATCCCTGAATCTTTAGATTTCCACTGAAACAGCAGCAGCAGGGCAAAGATCTTTTTTATTGTTCCCATTTATTTTGTTGAAGAAAATGGACAGGTAATATCTCGTAAAACCAGTAATTCAACTTTAGATAATTATTACATCTGCTGTTTATGAATTAAAAACATATACTTAGGCAATATGATTACACAAGGGATCTATCTACACAGTTACCCAGATTTCTGAAAGTTGTTAAGTGAATAAAGAGAGTTGAGGAAACTAAATAATGGCACAGCTTGTGCTTCAGGCTCTATTTTGTTGTGGAAATAGGCTAAGTTGGTGACCTCTTTAGACAGATCTTATTCCAGTGTCTTTTCTGCCTGGCTATTTGTTTCCTGAATTTTCATTTGTCTTTTTTTTTTTTTCACAGTAAAAGGTGTTCTGGTATCTGTTTGGGCTTTTGCATGTGCATTTTTACTCTACTTTAGTTTAGAATTTCCCAAATCACTCCAAATTACGCAGATTAAATAATATGCACCATAAAAAAAAAAAAAAAATTCTTTCCACCACAAATGAATGCATTTTTTTTTTGTGATGAGCTACATCTCTACTGACTGTGCTCCAGCTTCTATTCCTTGTGAACTTCAATGACTTTTTGATCCCAGAGTGCGTTTTTTGGTTTCAGATGAGTCTGTTATCACTGCTCTGTTTGGCAGCAGTGGAAGAGAAAGAGCTGCCATCTCCAGCCCAAGGTGCTTGGGGTGACCAGTATCGAGGTGGTTTCCTGTGGTAGTGTGGGAGCCATCTGCAGGGTGGACCAGGATTCTTCTTACTCTACCTAAGATGGTTTCTGTCTCACCTGTTCAACTTTTCCACAGTAGGTTCTTGCACATAGTACTGGTAAAACAGATGTTGCTTTCATGCTGTTCACAAGTAAGAAGGTATTTAAAGGTTACAGAATGGTTCATATTTACTACTCTATCTCACTAGTCTGTGTCTGTTATGTCACCTTGCAGCCCTGTATCAAAGGGTCAGGATATCATGGAAAAATGGTAAAAAACATGGTTTTTTGACTGTAAAGGATTGTAGCTGATTACCTGGACTACTGTGTCCAGCCCAACACAAGAAATACATGGATCTGTTGGAGAGGATCCAGAGGAAGCCCCAGAGATGATCCTAGGGCTCCAGCACCTCTCCTATGAGGACAGGCCGATGGATTTGGGTCTGTTCAGCCTGGAGAAGAGAAGGCTATGAGTCTATGATTCCATGATATCTTCAGAAATACAATTTGAGCTTGATGAATAAGCTTGCAGTTCTTTCATGTAGCCACTAGTTATAGGGAAAAGGATGTTATTGATATGAATGTGCCTCAGTGGACCTCCTGGTGCTACGTGCTCCCTGTTTCCTGGTCTCTGATTGTCCTGTCCTGAGAGCAAGCAAATGCCATAGCTCCTCTTCTGCCAGCAAGGCTAGTGAGAAGGAAGCAAGGGTGCTGGTGCCCTTCTTGAACTCATCCCAATACCATATGCGACTGGGGTCTATCAGGCTCAGGAGCTTTGAAGTGCTTTCTGCTGATGATTTCAAATATTGTCACAAATAGTCAATTTAGTTAATTTTGCAAAATAGTTAATTTTGCAAAAAGCCTTTGGCAGATTTCCTCAGGAAGGTCCTTAAAGAAAGCAAGCTATCATGTATTAAGATAGAAGGATTTTTCCGGGATTAATGATTGTTTAATAGATAGAAAACCAAGGGTAGGGCTGGGCTGAGGTTTAAGGTTAGCTTTCATAATGAAAGGAAATGGCTAACAAAGGCACTCAGAGACTTGTCCAGATAAACGTATATTCCTGGAAACTTCTGTTGTTCAAAAAGGGCTTCTTCTTCATCAGGGCTTCTTGAAAGGAATTGATCCATGTGGTTGCAAAGTTTCTTGTTGCTTTAGACCTCCTGCCACAGGGTACATCTAGTGTGCAGCCACATCTTAGGGATTGGATGTGGACCTGGTAACCCACTTAAAAAGTTGGAAGAAAGCTTGCAACACTACCGTTTACTTGTCATTTTAGTGTCCATCAAGATGGCAGCCATCACACCCATAAGGGACAGGCTGTTGTAACTATTTTAGTAGCTGCGGGGAACTAATGAGCATTGACGCTTCAGTTCTTTTCCGCACAAACTCTGCTCTGGCAATCCTGATAAAACAGATGTGTCAAAGCAGTCCAACAACACTGAGTTTGCGGGACTTCCAAGCACACCCCTTTCTTTTCTATTAAGTGTTTTGTAATCTCTGCTGATCTTTTTCTGCGAGCCCATTTGATTATACCTAGTGTGGCCTTGATGCGGAGCATTGGAGCTGCTGTATCAATCCAGCTTGCTAAAATAAGTCACACGTGAATTGTAGGCCATTATCTATCATTAACTCATCTAGAATTTCATGGTGAACTAAGTGCTGTGTATAATGTGTTTTCTCAATTGCTACTGGCTGGGTTGTCTTAGTAGAGCAGAACGTGGCTGATAGTACAGTCACATGAAGTTCAGATACATGGAAGCCAATTTTGGGAAAAAATGGATTTAGTTAGTAATTGCAAATATTTAAAATTATTTCAGTTGTTTCAATTAATTTAGAGGCATTTGCAATTTATCATGTATTTATTTTATACTTGTTAGGTACATACAGTGACCATTAATTTATATCCACGCAGAAGAAAAAAAAACAGAAAAACAAATCTGGGCTCTTTTTTTTCAGAATACGTGTACTACAAAAAAAAAAAAAAGAATTTTCAGGTTATTTAGTTGATATTTTTACTTTCCAAGGCTTTGTTTTGCAAAACAGATTTCATTTTCACCTGGTACTGAGCTCTAAGATTTGCCTGCTAGCATTTATGATTGCCTTAATCATTTACAGTTAATTGCCAACTGATGAGCTTAAGACAGAAAAAAAAAAAAAGATCTAGCAAATGCGAACTCTTATCATCACACTTCTCCAGAGAATCCTCAGGGTCAGATTTTCAAAGGGGTTTATACATCAAAAGATGCAAGTAGACATCTAATGAAATCGAGTCTACTTATTCTGTGTGGTGTCTGCAAACATCATCTTGTCTGTTGGCAAAAAGGAACAGGGTGATCAAAACCATCATAAAGAGTTGTGGTTACTGGTTTTCTTCCCTGCTGAGAATGGTAGTGCAGGGATTACTGTGGCTGTGTGTGTGTGTTTGTGCAAAAGGGATCTTCTTTGATTTAGAGAAGACACTGTACAAGATACCTGCTCTTACTCAGCCTCTTCTGAATGCCAGCAATCCTGTCCTTCCCTGTCTTTCAGTTGAGAATCATGGCTCCCAGCATTCTGGTTCACAACAGGATGAGGCCAACCATCATCAAGAGCCATGAGTTCCCCTGCAGTGCCTATCTGCATCTTAAGGTGCCCAAATACTTTTGAAAAATCTCTGCAGCTCCTTTTTATAGGGCTACTTGTTCCTCTGTTCTGGTTTGTGTGTCTCATTTCAGTTTGTCCACTGATGTTTTGTTAATGAGAGGAGTTGCGAGCAGGTCTAAGATCTCTTTGCTCACTGCCTTCAGTATTTGGAATGAGTGGAGACAGAACATTCTCTATGAAAAGAACATTGGTAGGCTGGTATATGTCACTCTTTCTTCTTATTTCTGTTTGTTCTCACCTCATCTCATCTCATATCTCATCTCATCTCATCTCATCTCATCTCATCTCATCTTATCATCTCATCATCTCATCACCTCATAATTATATTTAATTTCCTGGAGACTGACTCCAACTTTGCACTATGTTTTCTATACCATGTTTCCCAATAATGAACTGTTTCAACTAAAATCAATGGCAGTCTATAAACACAGTAGATATTTTTTGTGGCATAAAACAACTGAAAAATTTATTTTCTTGGTCTGACTAAAATTTTCTTGTCTTTTATCAGACTTGCCATCAAGCCATCATCTGAAGATCATCTTCAGACGCATGTGAGCTCCTATTTCTAGATTTACTTCTATTTCTAGACTCAAATTTGTCTTTTCTAACTCTACCTTTTACTAAGAATTTGAGAGAGCTTTCCTCCCAGGCTTCTTTAAAGAAAGTATCCTGAATGATACACTTTTCTTTTTTTTTATTTTTTTTTTTTATTTAAGACTGAAAGGGATTTTTGTCTTTTGTGCCCTGGTACTACCTAGGAGACAGTGCATTGCTATTATTTCAGATGTAGTGCTGCTTTGTAATAATTTGCACATTTTGTGTGTGGATTTGGTTACTAAGTGGTACACTTTATGGCTACATTCTGTTAAATATTGGGAGTTTATTGTGTGTTCATATTTGTTTAGCTTAAGGCAAATACATGTTGGAAAACCATGAACGGTGGCTTGATAAAGCACCAGTCTTCGAAGTTCTGGTAGAGTTAATACCATTTGCTCTTATATACTTATAATGAGCAATGGTTTCACTGATGGGCTTGTCAGAGAGAGTGGCTAAAGTCTGTGCTCATTACCAGAGGAAAATAAAAGCCTAATAAAGTTGAAAATGTTAGGGGAGAAGAGGACTGATAGGAAAGGGGAACAGAATAAAAAATGTCAGGGGTTGAGTGGCTTGTAAGGTAAGAGATGATAAATCTCATCTAGAGTTTGCAAAAAAGCTGGCTGATCATTCTGCTCCTCATTGGTCACAAGTTCCCAAAGACAAAAAAAAAAAAAAGATTCATCTTGTTGGCTGGTTGGACTGCACTGGGCTGCAACTCTGGACCGACGATGTTATTTCATAGAGAAGTGATAAAGAATTGGCAGAAATGGATGTAAATATGAACCTGGGTTCAGTGTTTCATCTAACTCTTGTTAGAGCCAGTTAGAAAAAGTTTTTAAGCTGCTAAAGTTTTAAAGGACTATTTCTTAACTTTGATTAATAATTTTGCATATTTGCTTTAACTAACATTTTCTTGACTTTAAGAACAAGCTTGCTCCCTTTTTTTCTTCATTTTTTTCCACTGCCATTATTTTGTGGATGTTTTTTCAGAAAATTTGTATATATTAACCACATTTTTTTACTTAGCTTAGTAATCATTCTTGTCAGGTCTCATGATATTACTCTAATGACCAAAGAATTAGTACAGTGAATGTTTACAGAATTCTGGAAGTTTTCTTCTTAGAATATTCACATTTAAATCTGTTATATTGATATGAATGCATATTTTTCAACTTTTTATCTTATCAGCACATTTCCTTAAAGTAATTATGTTGTATTTTAACAGAACTCTATCATAACATTTTCCTTAAGCCCAACTGCATAATGTCTTTCTATCTCTCTGTATACACAAAAGTGCACCATGTAGGTATGTGGAAAACAAAATTGTAATATAAAACTGTAGGCATTATTTTTTCTGTATATTTTATTAATTCATTTACAGTATCCAGGTAAATTAACATGGATTTTCATTCTGGAAGCTAAAATTGTCACTATTAATGTGAATAGATTTGCTTATCCAAGACCAATGCCAGCTTTTACTATTAAGATTAGGTAAAGTACATGTTGGCCACATTTTAACTGTGAGCTCTTGCGATAGTTTAAACATGTAAGTAAACAAGCCACAGTATATATAGGCAGTGTAACTTTTTTTTTAAAAAAAGGGTATCTGTTTAAGTCAGCTATAAATCACCTTTTTTTTTTTTTTTTCTCACTGCCAGTCAAGTCTTGTTGCCACTATTTATGTTATGAAGGTCATATTTAAATATATTAAAAATATTTTCAGGTTTTTTATTGCTGGGTAATTCAGACACCATTATTGACACTGCTTCCTGATTTATTTTTAGTTTCTTTATTCAGAAAAGTCTCCTAAATTTAGGGAGGCATAAAGTTGACAAAAAGCGACGTATGTTCTCCCAGCACTCTTCCAATTGCCTGACAGTTTGTCAAGAGTGTAAAATCATGTAGCAGAGAATAAAATATGGATTATACAAAACTCAATCATCCTGAAAGGGGCAGTGGTTTGGGGTTTTTTTGTTATTTTCTTCTTCTTTTATTTCCTCTGACTGCCCATGCTTTGTTTTCCCTTGGTTTTAAGCAAAATGCTGTGATTTATCACAGTGCTTCGCTTTGGATCTTAGCTCAATGAAATAATTCAACACATAGTCTAGCACAAAAGTCTACTGTTTGGATACTTGAAAATTCAAATGAAAAAGGAATATTTTTTTTCTCAGAGTAGTTTTTGACCAACTTTTCTTTTTAGAGCATGCTATTTAAAGAATGTTGCCAAGCTATATGTGTTTTCTATATATCATGTGCTCTCACTTGTGTAAACACAATCTGTTGTATGTTGTGCTTACAACATTAATGCAACCTATCACATGTTATCTGGGTCACAGAATTTATTTGTTCTGAGCAGTTGCTAGTTTATGACTGGGCTTCCACATTTGCGCAGCTCATCCCAGTTTGCAAGAGGATGGGCTCCCAGAACTCATGGTAGAGGAACAAGCCACTGGTGAAATCTGGAGTAAAAAAATATATCTCTGATGAAAGTTAACTAAAGGAGAGATTATCTCCAGAAAAATCTTAGAGAAGATGAAGAGAGCAAGAGAAGAACAAGCAATGCAACAGCTATATCATATGGCAGAGGAAACGCAGTTTAACACCCCCCCAAATAATTTAAAAGAAGATTCCAGTTCTTTTTTTTCCAGAATATAAAGGAAGAGGTTCGAAGACCAGTCCTGTTCAAATCATTGCAGGAAATGCATAACTGTGAACTCACAGATATTTTATAAACATTTTGTATTAAAAAAAAAAAAAAAAAGGCATTTGGGCATTTTAGCACAATGTAATAATAAATCCAACAGTGGTCTCTTCTTGGTTTAGAAATATGATTTTTTTGTTTCTGAAAAATCATTCCATGAAAGAATGTATCTAATTTCAATAGCAGTCTAAAGACATGTTGGCTTCATAACTTATGTTGTGGTTTTTAAGATTATTTTGAAGTGATTTTTATCTGATGAGAATTAATTAAACAAAATGTCAAAAGGAAAGTGAGAAGATATTAACACAAAAGGTGCAAGGGGGACAGGGAAAGAAGAGAGAGAAAAACTTTGGGAAGGAAAGGCTGGAATATACATGGCTCATGAGGGAGATGAAAGTAAAGTGACTCAGCAGACATTTTACATGACAAAGAGGCAACCCTAAAAAAGTAAATTGGATCGTCTTTCATAAGTAGGAAAGAAATGACCAACCAACCAAGGATGATCAAAAGGTGAACCTAGAACTAGCATAGGATCATAGAATCATAGAACAGCTTGAGTTGGAAGGAACCTTAAAGATCAACTCGTTCCAACCTCCTGCCATGGGCAGGGACACCTCCCACTAGAGCAGGTTGCTCAGAGCCTCATCCCGCCTGGTCTTAAACAGGGATGAGGCTCCACAGCTTCTCTGGGCAATCTGTTCCAGTGGAACTTACTTTCAAACTGGAAGTAAGTTACTGTATTTTGGCTGTGACTGCAGTTGTGACTGTGATCAATCACCGGGCTGTGATTAGTCCCCAGGTTTTTTTGATAGATTATTATGGGCCATTTTAAAATCAAAATGGGTTCTTCTGAAGTACAGCCGCATGTTCTTGGTCCCCACAATGAATAACTGGATCAAACTGCACTTTTCCGTGTTATTCAGAAGTAAATTCAGATTACCAGAGTGTCAGAGTGTCCCCTTATGGGAATCATATTTCTTGCAGCTTCTTAGAAAAGAATTTAAATGATGAAGTAAAGACAGAGAAAGCTCTACTTAAATACTCAGTACTTAACTATAGCTCTTTAAAATGAGAAGATGTGGTATTTTAAAGGGACTGATTTTAGACCAACATTGTAAAAATAACCACACTATGCTCTAATTAGTACAGCTGAAATCTGACTGCTTGTCAAGTATTTTGAGACAAGTCTGATTTGCCATCAGATTCACAAGGACATAGTTGGATTTTAAACACCTTCCTTACCACTGAAGATATGTTTATGGTCTAAGAAAAACAGCCACCAATCTCTATTTGATATTTCAGCCATTGAATGCACCTAAGCTGGACAATGCACTCAAAGGCTAAGGCACACAGTGACTCATTTTCACACAACCTCACTGCACCTATGCAAATTCTGCGTTGTATCTAACTCAGCATTCAGCCAGCTCAGAATATGGGCAGCAGAAGTACAAAGATCAGATGAGGCCAACCTGATGTCCACTTCTTACACCATTCTGCCTCCCTAACTCAAGTCTCTCAGTACCACTTGAAAAGAAAACAGATTTAGGCTGAATGTGCAAAGCTTTTTTTTTTTTTTTCTTTTTCATGAAAATAATCTTTCCTTCTGTGAAGTGTCTTTGTTTTTTCTTTTTTTTTTTTTCCCCCCATGATTTGTGTGAAGAGGGCTTTAAAGCATTGGGCATAAATCTGAGAATAATGTTAACCAGAGATTTGAGCCAGAGGAGAGTTAGTACCAGCTCCAGGTATCGGTGGGTACAAAGGTCTCCGTCATTAAGGACCACAACTAAATAAACATGCTGGGATATGATTGTTTTATAGCTCTTTACTCATTTTATGTCCTTTTATTGCCTTACTAATGGCTATAGGATTAGGTGTGTAAGGGAGTTCTGAAAATGTAGAACTAAAAGAGGTGTATAAAAAAGTGTGCTTCTCAGAGAGATTCCAACTTTTCTTCATCATGGATAATGGAGAGACTAATTTACCTTGTGTAGATAAGCAAGAGGAGTGAGAGAGGCACAAAGAGACTTGAGCAGATCCATTTCTAGGCTTCCTCCTCACTTCAGTACATCTGGTGATTTTGATGTGCTCTTAGAGTGGCCTTACTGGGAGAGGCTGTGTCATTAGCCTCTCCCCATAGGCCGCATTAGGCCGTCACTCTCCATGGGACAGCAATGGGCCCTTGTGGTCAAGAGGGCCAACGGTCTCCTGATGTCCATAAAGAAGACTGGGTCCAGTAGGTCGAGGGAGGTTCTCCTCCCCCTTTCCTCTCCCCTAATGAGACCACATCTGGAGTATTGT
>VWZK01021269.1:0-32138 GCA_013396935.1 Baryphthengus martii | reverse complement strand
GCCGTGTTACTTTTCCAGCAAATGTCGGGATAGGGGAGGAGCAGTTTGCTCTGACTGTGGCTGGCAGAGTTCACTCTGTTGGTCCCATAAATGTGAAACAATCCCATGAAGTCTTTGAGATAAGTGGAATATGAAGCAACTTTTAGGTACTGAAAGGTTTGAAGAAGATGCAGCCAAACTGCTGCAGATTCATTTTCTCTGCCTTCTTTATACTGAGATGAGCCTTGGGCTTCCCAGGGGAAGCAACTTGAGATGTTTTCTCTCATTTGGGAATGGAAGAAGAGACTTCAATAAAGGTTTATAATCTTTCAATGGAATGTAGAAGTACAGATGGAATTTGAAGGAGTGGGAGGGAGGAGGGTCCCAGCAAACTAGTGGGGCAATGCGAAGAAGACAAATGGAAGAAAATTCCTATGATAATTGCTTAGGAAGGAATTTGAGATCAAGATAAGAGAGAGAGCTGAGGATCTGTAGGATGTATCAGTGGAGAATGCCACTGAATATAGTTCTCAGCAGATATATAACAGAGCTTGCATATTTTGTGGCCAATCCAAACACAGTTAGTTGTGCGATAAGACCCTACAAATTGAATGCTACTTTCAGGGAATCGTGGGTACCTGGAAAACTTAGCGGCAGTGTCAAATAAACAGAACGTGTGAGCCTGTGCAAATCTATGAGCGGCTTAAAAATGACTACAATAAATTGCCAAAGAGAGAGAAACTCCCAAGCGATTTTTCATTGCTAAGCCTCTTGGATCAGTAGATAATTTGATCATAGAAGATGATCTCTGGAAGAAAAGAAGAAGTCACTATTTCCTCTACAGCACCTTTTTCAATGACAATTATTTGTAATGCAAAGCACGTCCATTTTACAGCTAACAGTTTGTACTTGGCAGAGATTTCTGCTTGAACACACAGCAAGTGTTGCTCTATATCGGTACAGCTGGCCAAGTCTTCAGCTGATCCCAGTCAAATGCTATGAACTTTCAAAACACTGTTACCTTTCACAAAGGCAAACTACACACACAAGATTGGTCTTATTTTTCATTTAATTCAGTCTAATAATTTTCAACCTCCAAGGTTATCAGGAGAGAACAGCTTGCACTTGCCTGATTTCTTGCCATGGTTTATATTGTTTGTGCCTTTCCTTGGGCCACATACAGTTTTGGCTCTTTGTTACTGCCCAGTAGCAGCGTGAAGTCAACTGATAAGGGAAGAGGTGTTCACTGAAACTGCCCAATTGGCTGATTGGGATTCCTCAGATGCTGCTTCTAAGAAGGCAAACAGTGTTGCAACAATTTCTCTTGTTCTCAGCAGCAAATGCCACAAGCTCATGATGAACCATACCGATGCGTCAATTTTTCAGGCACCAAAGGCAGTTACACAACTACTAGGAAAATTAATTCCGAGGGGTGGACGTTTTAGTTGCTGTTGAGCTCAGAACAGGCTGAAGAACCTATGCATAAGTGCTTATAGTAATACCCTTAAGTTTTTACCACTTCAAGTGCAAAAAGAAGGTAGCGGGAATTCAGTAAGCATAAACAGAACAAGCTCTTTCTTTCAGTTACACAACTGTATGCTTGAACTCTTCCTGCTACTTAAGCAACAGAGAACTAGTTGATGCATAGTGCTGATAACTGTGGACCCTTTCCTTTTTGTGTTTGGAGTAACTAGGGAGGTTGATAATTTATCTATCTAAGCAAATTTGAGAAGTTTTAGTCCCTCTGGAATGCGTAAGCTTGGCAAAATTATTTTGTATGGGAGATTTAATGAGAGCACAAAGAGGAGATTGAGACAGTGTTTGGAAGAGTGAACCAGTAAGTGAACCAGTGCTTGAGAGGGCTAGGTGCTCCTTGATCATTCTTTGCCAATCTTGTCTGGTGACCTTGACAAGTCACTGAATTTCTCTGTATCTCAGTTTCCAGATCTGTGGCAATAAAGTAACAGTATTTTCTTCTTTGCAAAATGCTTTGAGGCTTCTAGATGAAAAGCACTGTGGAAGAGCTAGTTGAAGTTATTAGTAATAGCCAGCGCTATTTCATTTAGATGTCTACATAGCAGATGATAAACATGCATTTTAAAATGTTACATGTTATATGGCAGATTTCAAAATGCTGTCAAAGCCCTGTAAATATTTAGCAGCAAATCTGAACTCACACTGGTGTTTGGGTACAAACACAACTTGAGTGCTTTTCTGAATATGTGCAGGTAAAAACATATATAACATGCATACATGAGGAAACTGGGATTTCACCTCCCTTTTCCAGAGGGAGCACAGGCCTGGCTCAGGGTCAGATGGCATTCATCACTGTTCAATCCCCAGCTCCTGAAGCTGGCCTGAGGCAGCTGCAATTTGCCTATAAAATCCTGCAGCAAATCTATCCCTATTTCTGGTATTTGCAGTAAATACTGAGCTGCAGCCTGAAATACTCTTAGGCTCTTAGTCACTGCAAAATCTGTCCAGACAAGGGAAGTTTGAGGTGCCCCTGAGTGTGCTGTTTAAGTTTTGTAGAATGGATTAGCCAGTTCCATGAGAACTGGAACAAAAACCATTGAATATTTAAGCAGCCCTTAAGAACTGTACTACCAGATGCAAAACTCCTGCTGCTATGGATTTTTGCACATATGAAAATATAAAAATCTTAAAAAGGTGAAGATTTAGACATACAGCTAAAATTATGCCATTATCATCCCCCGGTAACTATATGGCCTTTAATGAGGTAGCAAAGCATATGAAGTAAAAATTACTCTGGAAATTAATAATGTTTCTTAATGATTATTAGCTCAAGAATACTTAGGGCTGGGATTGTAAAAGGAGTTTAAGGTGGTTAGATGATCTGTTTCATGTGATATGGGGACTTGGGGCAGGGTTCAAGTGCATGTTTCTTTTGGGGTCCTCAGAACTTGCTGCAGCACTTTGCACACTCGTGCATAGTAATGGTCTGTCTGATATCAGCAGATCCTCCTCTTTATGTGCTATGTACTGTCTCAGGCTGACCCTGTCTCAGACCTGCAACTACTGCCTTTGGCTCACACTTACCAGAGAAACTAAGCTCTGTCCATTAGATAATTTACGTACTGCAGCTGCTTTTCCATCAAAGTTAGCCAGGACACGCTTGAGCTATTTTGTATCTCTTGCGGTGCTGAGAGCTTTAGGCAATGACTCAAAGTCAGTGTCCTGGCTGCAGGCATTATCCTCACACTGTGCCCTCTGCTTCCCCTGCTTGAACCCAGATGTCCTGTTGGCAGTGGAAGAGAAAATAGCACAACCAGCCCGGGTAAGCTGGGAAACTGCCCCTATATGGCATGGAAAGAGCTACAGGAAGGGATCAGTATGGAAAAGGCTGTATGGCCTTTCCTCAGCTCTGATCTGCAGCTTGTCATAAATAAGATAATGCAAGACTATGCCAAATTGCAACATGATGCAAGATAGGGTGTGTTGTGTGGTATTACAGAAAGGGCATGTCGTAAACATTACAGAGAGGAATTAGCTGATGCCCTCATGTGAAGACTGCTAATCCGTTGGCCATTTATTTATAAAGATCTTGCTGGACTTTTTTTCAGACTCTTTCCACTCCACTCCTTCTGTTTGTAGCTTTCTTTAGTCCTTTTCTGCCTTTTCCCAACCAGTACACGCGGTAGTATTAACTCATATCAAAAAGCTTTCCATTCCCTGTGGCAGACCTGTTGGGATGGTGTCAGGCACTATGGCAGCTGCCCCTACCAGCCAGACAATTCACCTCACATTCCCTCAAATAACTTTAAAAAGAGTTCCTTTCACCTCTGCTGCATTTATCTCTCTAAATATACCCTCTGCCTTGTAAAGTCTGGGATTATAATTCCTGACCTGGTTGTTACTCAGTTCAGCAAGGTGTTAGTGGTATGATTATCTGAACAGAGATAAAAGAAGCTGGTACAATCTGGTTCATGCAAGACAAGATGCCTTGCTGGTTTGTGAATTAACTATTCGATATTGTCTTCCCATTTGTCTCATCATCTCTTGAATGATGGAGACTCCTATCTTAGCTCTCTTTCAACATATTTCAGGTTTCCATTTTATTGTTTATGTAGTACTTAGTATTTGTAGTTTAGGTAGTACTCAGTCAGATCCCCAAGGATCTGATAATTGAGACAGGTAAAGAAGCTTGAGTTTAGCACCCTGTACGGTACTCGTGCCTGGGAGAGGTTTGATTCAAGAGCAACCCTTCCTCTATGCTACGAAGAGGTATATAGAGTACATAACGCCTAACACTGGAAAGAAGGAAGGTTAGAGAACTGGACACTGTGCAAGATAGGAAATAGAGTGCACTGATGTGGATAAAATAAGGGGCATCTTCTGTGTTCTTTATTCAGGGAGTTAATGATGAGCTCAAGATTTAAATTCTGTTGAGCTACGCACGTTGTGATAGAGATGCAATGCTCCTCCAAGAAAAGATTTTTATGTTTACTGTGGGCCACCATATTTGGCTGCACCAAGTACATCAAAATAATCCAGGCAGGCCCACAAGATGGTAAAGAAAAAGTGATTTTTTTTCTAAATATTGGATGGTTTTTATATTTCTACAAAAGAAAACTTCTCTGTGTTATAAATGATCTTTTTTGTTTTTTTTGTTTTTTTTTTGTTTTTACAAAATGGTATTTCTTTAGTCTACAAGCTAAAATGCTATTATTTACAGGGTTTTGTTTAAAATTTAGTTATTATTTTTGCAGGACATGTCAGCCGGAACTAGTATCTTAGTAATTTTGTAGGTTTTTTGAGTATCTATAAAAACAACAGGTTGAACTGATCCTTAACACAACTGATAACTCCCCAAACCCAACAATTCCTTAACTATAGGATGAGTATGAAGATCCTAGAGAGGTTTAATTGTATATATTCATCGAGAATCAACAGTAAAAAAATGGTGCTTGCCTTTGATCGTCAGAGGTCAGAACTGATTGCAATTTTGTGTTACTTTAAGGCACTTTCCCTTCCACCTGCCTGAACTTATGGGCTTTTTAGCAGAGTTTCTCTGTCTGCCTTTCTGGAATTCACTTTTCATTTCTGATGAATTTTAAATCAATGGGCCAAAGAAGGAG
This sequence comes from Baryphthengus martii, assembly GCA_013396935.1. Lineage (NCBI taxonomy): Eukaryota > Metazoa > Chordata > Aves > Coraciiformes > Momotidae > Baryphthengus > Baryphthengus martii. Next base: position 27,060 of record VWZK01021269.1, on the reverse strand, counting down.
AGCAGAGGTTGCAGCATGGAAGATACAACAGAGGGAAACAGATTAAAACTCATTCAGAATGTAAACAAACAAACAAACAAACAAAACCCAGCAAAAAAACACTACAGCAAATTGAACCTCATCCTCTAAACCAGAATGCTACTGACCTTAACTATGTTCCAGCAGTGACACAATTTTGACAAAGGCAAATGCAGTCCTGCCTGCCAGGCAATACCTACTTTGATTGCAAATCTCACAGCTGACCCCAGCCCGCCTGCCTCTTCATGGGCACCCTTTGTGTCGGGTGTGACTGACACATGGGTAAGACAGGACCTTGTCCCTAGCCTGCAAAGTGCCCTGAGCATGCTGATGCTGCTCACCTCCACAAACCCCAAATCAAGAGCTGCTGGTGCTCTCAGCTGCTTCTCTGATGGGAGACCCTGCATCCCACCTCCTGCATCAAAAATACCTCCTCATCCAGTCACAGGAATTCAGGTATCATGTAGCGGGTAGCTTTGGCTGTTAAAAAGAGACTGGATTTCTTTTTTTTACTAAATCCTGAAGCTTTCCTCCTTTCAACATCTGTAATCAGTCATAGGGTAAGGGAGGAACACTTGATGTAGTGACAAGTAACTGCAACTTGGTGCTAAAGCCTGCCAAACTTTTCCTGGCAGCTTTGTAACATGTCCGTGCCAAAGAGATGATAAAAGCTGGCAGTTACGGGTGTATTATTTCGCAGTGCAACTCATGGCTGAGAGAAAAAGCTACACTGAAGAAAGCAGCTCATTCCAAGCTCTTACACTGACCTGCCTAGACCATATTATCTGCACCTCTGCCTCCTGCAACACCACTGTCTATATTTAGTGTATTAGGTTTTAACAGCAGAGGTCACCTCTTAAAGGTTTTGCAGAATGCCTGACACAGTGGAGTCATGGTTAGGAATAGACCCATATGACCAATATTAGGACAAAACTCTAATAAATGCTTGGCTGTGGTGTGTTCCACAACAATATGGAACCTTGATTAGATGTTTTCATATGCACATACACAACTGCTCTTGGGATGATGGAGCGTCTAAATGGAGCACAGAAATCGTGGTGTCACATGGAATAAAAGAGAATTTGACATTTCCCAGTAAAGAACACTTAAGTCTGTTACTTTTGCAAACAGTCCTGCTATGAAAGGCTGAATCTTCAAGAAGTTTCGCCCTATAATAGAGGAAAAGAAATGGCACTGGGGGCCCCAAAGGAAACCTAACTGCAGAGTTAGAAAAACTTTCTGTTTCAAAGCTCTTCTAAAGAGTGATTAGAAGAACAACCTGGGGGTCAGACTGCCTTCCAAATACTACTTTTGGAAAAGGTAGTTGAAATTCAGTGTTGCTTTCTTAAACCACAGATATTTATCCATTACAATTCTACAGCAGTACCAGCCCATTAGTTATGAATCATTTTCCCCTAAACAACACAATTCACTCAAGTTATGATTTGCCAGTTGCTGGTCCTTATAAACACGTAGGACTACACCATTTCCATTTTATTCTGAGATTTATTCCAGCGGGGACAGATGATCAAATCCAGATTGCACATTGCTCTAAACATGTTCTACTTTCCCAAGCTGTTTGTAGCTTAAGAGTGTGCCCTGACAAAAGGCAATACAGGCTGTACTAAGCCAAAGCCAGCACGTAGAACTGAGGGTGGCTCATAACTCTGTCTTCTCTCCCTGCTGCCATACGTCCTCTCGACTTTCTGCGGCTAGCAGGGGTGACAGTAGGGAGAGAAAATTATTTATTTCACTCTTACATGATAACTTACTTGTCCAGTTTGCCCATCACAGGCTACTTCTGCTGATACCTGCACAAGGAGGAGTGCCACTCGGTCACTGAATAAAGGCTCAAAGCACCATAGACCAGCCAGGCAGGTCCTGCTCTTCCACCCACCACCAAATTCAAAGCAATGATCCCTCCCTTCTAGGTGACTCTGATAGCAACCAGGATTCAAAGCTCTGGTTGTTTCTGTCATGCTTGGTTGGCTTTTAACTGATATATCACTTAACTGCAAAAAACACTGGCAGAAAGCAAGCTCCCTTCAGCTTTTGGGTCTTGATTTTCAATGTAATTTAGATTCCAAATAGGCATCTGATGGCACAGCCAAAAGTATAAAGAGGAGATAACTGTGATTTTTCACCACCTTCCATGAAGCATTCCTGACTAGCTTTATGTTCTGCACAGAAACCTCTCTCTCATTTTCTAGATAGATTTTCCTCATTTGCTAAAGAGACAGCAGAAAAAAACCCCATATGTCATTTAAGTCCTCAAAATGAAGCCAAAATGACATTTGAAGGATGGATATGTGTTGTGGGTAGAGGTATTCTCTTTCGCATGCCTTTAGTGGTACAATTTCCTACTCTGATACAGCTATTTTCTTTTTTGTTTCTAGTTTTTTCTAATAGAGTACACTGGGCCTCTTGTAATATATCTGCTTTTTTACATTCGCCTGTCAACTATTTATGATCAAGTGGAAAGTAAGAAGAACTTCCGCCATCCAGTGGTTCAGTAAGTGACACTTGTGTCAACTATTTTCCTGGAGTTCAGGGAGCCAGAGGGATGGAGATTGCATTTCCAGGGCTGAAGAGGTTACAAGGGGCGTGAGGCTGCATGCCTAGTCCCAGAGTCCATGGGAGTTTCAGATTGTTCTTATCAACAGCGGTTTGGCATTTTAGCAGCACTCATAAGCCTGATCAAAATTCAGATCCCAGTTGCAGTGGTCACTGCACCTGGTCACAATGGGAGATGCAGTATTTTCACCAGACATTCTAGACACACTGTTCTGTCCCTGAACAGGTGAAATAAACACAGCAGGTGGTAACCCACAGTCACACTCGACAGAGAAGAGAGGACAAGAATTCAGGTGTCCCAGTCTCAGTCTCTTTACAGCACATTCTCACTCATGAGTAGCATCAGCATCCAGCACCAGCTTCCACCTAGGCACAACCAGGAAGAATTTTGAGAGGTCTGCATGTCATGAGTTAGGTCAAGAACAATGAAGAAACTCAAAAGAAGCACCACAGGAACTCAGAACCAGTAATATGATTTTTTAAGCTAACTTCTTTAAAACTGCAGTTGTTCCCCAGGGCCATATGCAACATGTTTAAGTTCTGAAAGACTCTTAAGGAGTAAAACACTTAGATGACAAACAAAAATAAGAGCTCAGCCACTGTTGCAGAACAAGGAAGAGCACAGGTTGTATCTAGCTGTACATAAACAGTAAGCTTGTGTATAAGCATAGACCAGACAGCTTTGATCCTCTCCATCACTGGAACAGTAATGTTAATATGGAAAATCAAACGACTCCAATATAACACAGCAGGAGCTGATCACAAGGAAATGCAACTTGCTTAGTCTGCTGTAACTGAAGAGTGTGTCACAAAGCAACGAATAGAGGACAGCAACCAAGATAGCTTTTTATGACCTTTGACAGCCCCTGACATTCCCAAGCCTTTTGAAGGACTCTGGAAGAAACAGAACAGATCTGATCAATGGGAGGAATTAAGAACTGTTACACACAAGAAAACATCAAGCAGCTGTACTTGGTAACTGCCAGGGAGGCTCAAGGCACTGCCACCACTAACTGTGCACCTCCACAGGATGGTGGGTAACGCACCAGGCAGTTGGGAACTTTCACACTTAAGGAATTTACTTCTCTTCAGTGTGATTGTCCCCATTCTGAGGGATTAGTGCCTGGCAAAGGGGTGGAACGTGATCAAGGAAAGCTTGGTGGCTGCGTAAGTTGGAGCACGCAGGGAACGAGGAGCCTCAATGAACTGTACAACTTTCTCACACTACATTTTCCCATACTTTGATTGCAGAATCAAGGGAGCTGGTATACAGCAGAGAAACATAGTGAGTAATAATACCATTCACAGATCGGGGAACCTTAAATAGTAGAATCAAATAAGGAGAAAACAAACATCAATTCCTATAACAGGCATAAAACACATTCAACACAATCAAAGAAATCTACACTGGGCATCCTTTTATTTTACGGGGTTTTTTTAGTAGCTTCACAGCATCTTAACAAAATCTATATTATGTGACTCAAGAAGCCACTGCAAAGTCTCTCAGTGGTCATCTGGGTTTTGTACTTACCAGAATTTATATTTATACAGTTACTGTCTGTACTTGCTCAGAGAGATATTAAGGGAGTTAGTGGAGCTGGGAATGAGAACACAAAATAGTTGAATTCAAATCCAGAGATGCAGAACGCTTGCCTGCCTTTTCTTTCCCTTACATTTAAAAGGAGAGAGTTTCTGGTAGCACAGAAGAGCCAGCAATACCTTTACCTTCCTTTGAATGGGCAAGAGGTGTACAGAATCCTTGCAGTCACCACTCCATAACAGATTCATCTGAGGTCCCAATCCTAAGCCAAATTAATTTAAAAATTCCCAGCAAAGCCGGAAGTTTGCTCCAGATATTGGATAAGCCATTAATTGTTTGAAATTTTCTTAGCTGTATTCCCTCTGGTTTAATTACTTTGAAATTGTTTAATCTTTGACCCTGACTACTATAAAAAATGCATAATAAAAGTATTTGAGATTTCACATGCTGAAAACCACTTTTCGTTTATGTCTTATAATTGGATTGCAGTGAGATGGACTCTGGTAGTACAGAGTACAGTAAATGTAACCAAGACAAAATGCCACCAGGAATCACTCTTGACATTTGCTTGTGAAACTCAATCTCTATGAGCTGCAACTCATTCTCTGAAGCAAATCCACAATGTCTGTTATTGTTTCGTAATCTTCCTCAAAAGAGAATCAGTATAATAATTTATACAGCAATTACTTCATTTCTTTGTAATGGGCAACAAAAAAGCCATCAGAAAGGATTAACTTTGCAACAAAATCTCATTTTGAGTCCACTAGAAACTGAAATACAAACTACCTCCATGCAGCTACCTGAGTTGGCAAAGGACAAGGAAATCATTCAGAAGATATTCAGAATGTTTTCAAATGTCACACTCATTCTACAAGAACATTAAGAAGGCATTAAAACATGGGAGACACCTTTTGGAAAAGCATAGCAGATGCCTGCTTGCATACACAGCTGTCCTGTTTTAATGTCTTGGCAGGTCTATGTATCACATTCAGAGCTCAAGGAGCTCTTTCTAATTCAAGGATAGTAAAAATAAGTTCCTTCTCTGCAAAATTAAGGCAACTTCATATAACAGTGAAAATGATTCCATCAATTTTTGGTTCCAGATGCTTCAATTAAGACAATATCTTAAATCCCTCTATTTCAGTACGACTCTGCAGTTTTGGAATATTGGTCCTTATTCCTTTTGTGAAGTTAAACTGTGAAGTAGTAAAAAGCAATCTTTCACTTACCTTAATTTCCTTCTTTTTTTTTTCCTTCCAGCTTGGCCTGCTTCTGTCATTGTTTACACTACATCAGACATCTTCTGGAGACGTTATTTGTTCACAAGTTTTCGGGAGGGCACACTCCTCTGAAAAATATGATAAAGGTACAATATGTTCATCATTTTGTGTAAGAGAGAATATCCTCATATCAAAGAAATCCTTGGAAGAAGATGGGGAAAAAAAACCCAACTTTCTAGCTCCAGGAATTATGATTAGTCAAAATACAAATATAGGAAGAATTTCAGGGCCATTTTCCCATGGACATGAACTGAAATTAATGCTCATTTTAGCTCCTGCATGTCAATGTCCGCTTTGACGCATTCACCCAAGGGCCTGATTTTCATGTTCAGGATATTTTTCAGACTGAGTTCTATTTTGTTATGAGCTTGCAGCCTTTGGTTGAAGGTTGGACTAGACGATCCTGAAGGTATCTTCGAACCAAAGACACTCTGTGATTGTGTGAGATACACTGCTGCAACATCTAGCAATGCTGACAGAAATCACACTCTACTTCCTCAGTGCAATAAAAATATGGAGTAAGAGACAGGCCTTGCATTAAGAAGCTAAAATCATATTACAAGTAGAAAAAAAGAAAAGTATTTTCTCCTACTATAGGTGGAGACTCAGGAAGGAAAATACTGAGCTCTCCTAAAGTCTTCTGTTTCCCAAGGCCTCCTGAATTTTAACTGTGTGTCATTACTCTCATTTCTTTTATTTCACATACTGTCCTGGTCATTTTCTATCACCCCACACCCCATCCCATTCAGTATGATGTAAAGACCCTCCCTTTAAAAATTTTAGTAAAGGACATAAATGTATGGCCATGACAGGTAGATCAACTTGATTCCAGCCAACAAGGAGATAATGGGGTGTGCAGTTAGAGATGTTGTTTTATCATACACAGTGGTTTGTTGTTTGTTTTTTTAAAAAAAAAGAAAGAAAGAAAAGAAAAAAAAAGAATATCATCTAAATGGCTTTGGAACCAAAGTGCCATTTCCAAAGTGATTCATGCATGTGGGAGTTAAAGACCTACAGTTACTGTTGTTCCCGTGTATCTATGCTACATTTACCACAGTGGTATTGCATAAGAAGATTAAAAAAAGAAAGTCTAGTTGAAGTGCTACTTGGAGGATGGAGCTGTAGCCAGTCCCAGCACACTGCTTTTCCCAAGAAGGTACTGAGCATGAGACCCTTAACTTAGACACATAGAAAGGCAAGGGCCAGTCTCCAGGGTAGTTTCACTTGTTTGGCTGCTGGGTTTTGTCTTTTTTCTTACACAAAGGATAGGAACGCTGACCCCTACACTGGGCAAGAACACGATCACATTATCTTTGCTTGGGCTTTCCCACTCTCGTGGCTCCAGTCACCAGCCAAAGGCAGCTGGGGTGCCGCTTTTTAACAAATGGATAAAGTGGGGCTGAATTCATGGGAGTAGATGTAGCGCGTAGCTCAAATATCTTTATAGGAATTATGTGCTGCTTTTTTTTTTTTTTTTGCCTATTCAGTTTTACCCTCTGTTGTCTTGACCAGTTTAGCATTCTGTTTGGCTCACTCTATCTTGCTTGAACATGCTGAGTTTAAAGTACAGTAACAGCTCAGGTGGGTTAACTAGTCCTAGACTTTCAATAGTACAACTCAGAGAAACGTGACTTTCACTAGTAGAATCAAATAAGGAGAAAACATCAATTCCTATAACAGGCTTAAAACACATTCAACACAATCAAAGAAATCTACACTGGGCATCCTTTTATTTTACGGGGTTTTTTTAGTAGCTTCACAGCATCTTAACAAAATCTATATTATGTGACTCAAGAAGCCACTGCAAAGTCTCTCAGTGGTCATCTGGGTTTTGTACTTACCAGAATTTATATTTATAAAGTTATGTTTTGTACTGGCTTGTCATCCATTCTAATGAAAAGTATCTTTTGTCCATTCCAGGGCTGTGTGTTTTACTGGGGATTCACTGCCTGGATTGCTTACTACATCAACCATCCACAATATACGCCACCATGTATGTAGAAGTAGAACAGAAAACTGACCTTGGTTTTCAAAAGATTTTGGTATGCAACCTCAAGTCCTCCAAAATCAGGTAGTTTCACTTGCATGGGATCACACAACTAACCTAACTGGCAATTAGGCTTTACTCCCTGTCAGAAGGAAGATTGTTATACGGGAAGCACTCCTTGCGGTGCCACTGAATGTACGTTCCTGTTCAGTGATGGTCATCTCTGTCCAGTTTTGTGAACTGGAGATATTGGCCAAGAGGAGAAAACACAAAGATTGATATATTTTGCTCATCTCTACAATGTTTGTGTTAAGAATGTAGGAGACAACTAGAGCTGGCTGCATTTTCTTGGAGGAGATATTTATTTTTCTAAGGATACATCCTTTTCCTGAAAATTAAGATTTGAATTTATTTTTTAGGGGGTGAGAAACTGGTAAAAATCAATCAGATACTGCTGATTATAATGAAAAGATCCTTACATTTTTTTGCTTCCAGATTTCATTCAACATTTTGTTCCCTCTTTTTATTTTATTGTTGTACTGCTTGATGTTTTCTTCATGTTTACCCTTTGAACTTTTGCTTTTTTTGAGCATGTTTTGTTTCCTGCTACTTTACTTTCCTTGCTACACCTTAGTCTTTCCTTTCCTCTGTATCTTATACTTACCTATGAGGTTTGTGAACACAGGGTTTGCTTCGCCATTTTTATTTACAGTCAGTTACTACTTTTTTTTAATCAAAAATTTCTCCTACATGGCATTTGCTTGCCTTTCAAAACAGCACAGATGTTCTCTTTCAAAATCATGTGATTCATTGAATGACAGTTGAATTTGATGTGGCTTTCACAGTAATGCTGCAGACAATGTTGAAACCTCCCTAGACAGTCTTTAGCAGTCTGGGCCATCAGAGCAGTAGGTGCAGCTTCTTTATAGAGGAAACCACTTGTCCAATATACCGCTTTCTAACAGAGAAAGCATTCAGAAGAAGTGCTTCTAATTGCTCGTCACTGTCTTAAAGTGACAGTTACAGGTACATGGTTCTAATGCTGGGTATCGCCAGCCCCCTCGCATAGTTAGCTGGATCAGTAAAACGCTGATTTTGGTTTATTTTGCATGCAGGAACCGGTGACCCCCACAGCCATATCTGGAGATGGCTGCTTTGGGGACAGGTAAGGAAAGGCAAACTGGTGTTTGCAGAATGCTCTGCAGAGTGGTAAATTAAACCAGGCTGACAAAAGGCCCATGAAGAACATCTGCTGAGCAATTACGTACTAAGATGTTGACACATGCTGGTTGCTCTGAGGAACAGTTGTAGCATGTCCTTGGCCTGACAGAGGGGTCATGTGCCAGCCAGAGAAAAAGGATTCTCAAAAGTCAAGGTTTGATGAGAATTGTAAGGGAAGTGAGGCTCATACATGTGGTTTGTGTCCCTCAGCCGTGACCATGGTTTACTTGAGAATTGTAAACCCTTGGAGATTTACATCATACAGCACTATAGTGGACTGAGGACAATAGCAAAAAGGAGAGGGCAGGCAATGGGCAGGTAAACATTGCAAAGGCTAAATATATTTCTTGCATGGTGAGACCATGAAGCAGATAGTGGCTATATAATAAAACTTCAGTATTGAAAAAAAACCAACAAACAATGGACAGGTAATGTTTTAGGTTCTTGGCTCATGGAGATAGAAAGGCCTATGGATAAGGTTGTGATTCCCAGCCCGGTTCTGCTACTGACACTCACTTTATCCCTCCCCTTGCCTTTCCAAGAAATTTACCACCACCAGTTGCTTTGACAAAACACTTGGATATATGAAGCTGACAGACACTAGAAAAGGTTTGGTGAAAACTGCCTTGAGATCTGTGGTGAAGAGAGCGGCATTTTTGCAGTGCCATTAATATTTCTGTTGTCTTCATATTGTGTGTGACAATATTCATTCTTTCTGCAGAGCTGGGTGTGAAAGAAGTACTACTGCTCCTCAGCACTAGATTAATTTCATCCACAGCAAACCATGTGCGTAATGCAATTCACAATTTCATTCTCTTTTCTAGCATTTGGCCACAGACAAGTTTCTTTTGCTGCCCTTGCTTTTCTGGTAGGTATAAAAATAAACTTTTATTAATGATTGTGGAACAGAAGTAATTCACAATTTAGCAAAATGCAGTAATCGTGCCATGCATTTGTGTCCATGTATAGGTCCACATCCACAGCCCTGTGTCCTTTGACTGGATTTAGTGATAATTTATTAAGGTTTCTAGACCAGGAAGTCTACTATTTACCTATACAGAGCTTAACTGTCTCTGAGAGCCATGAGAACACCATCAGCATTATTACTCCTAATTGTGTAAAAACGCTAACATTTAGACAGATTGGAACTTGCCATTTTAAAAAAACCCTGAAGAGTTACATCCTAAGCAGACTTTGCAGTAGTGCTGTATACGCTGAATAACTTAACAATTCCTGCCAAAGTGGGTTAAGTCAATGCAGAGTGCAGGTGACAAAGAATGGCTGAGGCTACTGAACCTGATATTTGAATGAACATTACCGTATAGTGAGACAGACAGTAAGAAATTTTTACATGGAAGTGTATATTCTCTTCCGTCCTCTGTGGGCATTGCACTTGGAAAAGCTGAGTGTTGACTTACCAAAGCAAGCATGGGTCAGTAGCCAACAGACAGCCTCTTTGAAAAACAGATACAAATCAGTTTCCACAAATTTAACAGCAAGATGGGACAGTAACATGTCTTGGCTCCTTCAGGCAAACACTATTCAGAAAAGTGTCCAAACCACTCCTTAGCAATATTTAAATATTTTTGAAAAGCATGGCCCTTGAAGACCACAGTTTTGGCAGTTTGTCTCTGGGACTGGTCATGCAGTTCAGCTTTTCCTGCTGTAAAAAGGTATAGCAAAGGCATATGAAGAATCTCATGAATTCAATGAGGCTCTACAGCCAAAAGCAATGTTCCTGTTCTGTGGAGACAAGAGGTTGTGGCAGTGGTAGGCAGTGGTCCTCTCAGAGCCTTACTGCCTGCTCCCTTCCCAAGCTCAGGAGTTACCTGAAACCAAGGAAACTGTGTGCCTGTATATTCAGTGCTGCCAGTAAAACTAGTCCCCATCAAAATCTCCACATAGACCAAGTCGCCTTTTCAAATGAAACATCTTTTCTTGCCTCAATGTAACATGCCCTGCTATAGCTTTTTATGGAAAATGCTGCCATCAAGCAAAGAGATGAGTCCTGTTGGGGGTATTTTCAATAAAATATGGCCATCCCCTTCAGATCTGCATCAGCACGTGGTCTGAGGTCTGAATTCTTGCAGCTCTTTTGAGAACTTTGTATCCATGGGAACTCAAAACCGTTCCCTTTAAGTCCTTGTTCTGGCGAATTTCCAGACAATGACTTTAAAACTAAAAAAATAATTGGAAACTGTTTTCACAGGTTTCTAAAACATATCAATAAACTATTTGGAAGATATTTTTCCTTCTTTTAAGGCTTGTCTTTATTACATATCCTGATTTAAGTGTATATATCTTGTTCAGCCTGGAGAAAAGAAGGCTCCAGAGAGACCTTATAGCAGCCTTCCAGTACCTGAAGGGGGCCTACTGTTTACAAGGGCGCATAGTAACAGGACAAGGGGCAACGGTTTTAAACTAGACCAGGGTAGATTTAGATTGGACATTAGGAAAAAGTTCTTTACTACGAGGGTGGTGAGACACTGGAACAGGGTATCCAGGGAGGTGGTGGAGAACCCATCCCTGTAGACACTCAAGGTCAGGCTTGATGGGGCTCTGAGCAATCTAGTTAAAGATGTCCCTGCTAACAGCAGGGTGGTTGGACTAGATGACATTTAAAACATCCTTTCAACCCAATACATTCTGTGTTTCTATGTCTCTATTCTATCTACAGCTGCTGTAAACAACAGTACTGCATAATTTGAAGTGCGTCAACAGGCCCTTCTGAAATATTCTCATATTTAGAGAAATTACTTGTAAAATTTGCAGGGACGTTTTTATCATGGGGTATATATGGAATATAAAGAGAGGGAACAGTATGTCGACTTCTATATTTTGTCATCACAAATATGGAAGTCTTCTGTCTGCTGTTGCCCACTGCCCCATATTTTATATCTGAGACACTAAGGACCAGCTTCCATTTAGCAGTTCTTCTCAACACAGAGCATTAGCAGCCACATTTCTAAAGAGGGACTTAAGAGCTAATTATAGCAGAATGCAGCTGCAAAGTCAAAGGTAAGCCAATAAAAATCCCTGCAGAAATGCCCTTTGCTCATTTTACTCAGAATTGATTATAGAATTAGTAGGTGTTAACTGTAGTGTGTGCTTTTGCTCCATAATAGTATGGGCACTGCACATTTCAGCAGGCATAGTGTTTCACAAAAAAACCCAACCTTTAACTCTGAAACTTTTTTCTTTAAAATAATAGTAATCAGAAAAAAAATCCTGTTCCTAGCCATAATTGCAAGTATGTAAATTAAAATGACTTCTATTGCTATGGCTAGAATTATAGCTTCTGATACCGTATTTTCTAATAGAATTTCCTTTTTTGATTATTTAGGGTTTTATACCTGCTGTTTATGATAGATGTCAGCTAGTTAGTTGTAATTAAAAAAACATAAAAAGACTGCAGAATCTGACCCATAACTACATACCCAGCTTTGCTAATAAAACTGACTTAAACTTTCCTAACAAAACCCACAGAAACCTCTCTGCCAAACAGGGGAAAATTCTTCAGCAATGCTATCTACAATGTTCTTCTCAAGAAAAGCACATTTCAACATCGAATTTACATATTCGTTACATATTCCTTCCAATTAGTTTTAATTGAAGTTTGTTATGGGTTACTTTTAGAATTGGCTTTAAAAATTACAATTGTATTTCTTATTTCTGTATTAATTTTCTGACTTTACATTGTTAACATCTCTAGTTTTTAGCACTCTTCCTTTTTAATTTCTTATTTTTTTCCAGCCTTGCAAAGGTTGGAATGATAAATGATATAGGAAAATACAACTTTTCAACACTCCATTTTTTCAATTTGAGAGGAGAAATCAGTCTTCAAACCCAAAAATGAATAAAAAAGTTAAATTCAGTCTAATATTGAAATGCATATAGTATTTTGTTTTTCTTTATAAAGCAGGGGAAAAATGAAAAACATAAAATTTGAATGCTGTACGGACAGGCTTTTTCTTTCAGGAATTGAAACTGGTTTTCCCACCAGGTTTTCATGTTTTAAATATGGTAGTAACTGGGTTTGATTCTACAGTTGTAATTGATGAAGTATTGAAAGCCATAAGCAAATCTGAAATCACCTTATACTGAATGCTCTATAATCAAATGAGGAGACACGGTACTTCTTCCAATGATTTAAACTATCTATATATTAAAGACCAAGTCTGAGAGGTTGGATAAAACTGGAAATGGCATAACCGGAGGGGAGCATAACCAGGAATAACACTGGCTTCCTTCATTTATCAATTTCCAATTACTATCTGTTCAACAAGTCTGCCCTTCAGTGAACCACTGCCTTTTAATTCACTCTATTTTTCCTTCCTCTGTGACTTACCTAAAGGACTGGTTACTGTGCTTTGTAACCAGCACAACAGTGTTACGCTGAGCATGTGTAGGAAGAGAGTAGGCACAAAGTCGTGGATGCCTGGAAGTGTTTAAAACCAAGCTGGATGAGGCTCTAAGCAACTTGGTCTAGCAGGAGGTGTACTTGCCCCTGGCAGGGGAGTTGGAACCAGATGATCTTTAAGGTCCCTTCTAAGCAAAGCCATTCAATGATTAACTCATTACATCTTTCCAAAAAGAGTGGTCAACTTTTCACCTGCTTCTTTACAGCCTAGATTAAATCCAAATCCTGACAATGATGTTGGGTTCACAAAAGTATCTTGCTAAATTGCTTAGACCCCAGGCAGCCTCTCCTATGTCCCCAGACCAAAGCATGTTGCACATGCACATGGTAACCACACTGAAGGCCCCTCTGCATTGAGCTCTATGGAGCTGAAACACTCTAGGCTGTGCCTAAGGTGCTCACCAGACACTTGTGTGTTTGACAAAGGTCACAGAATGTATTTCCCATGGGAGAGTCATTTTTGGAGTATGTATTTTCTGAATACAGAGACTGAGTTGTAATTGGAGGATGCTGGTTATGCACTGCAATGCAGTAACCACAGTATTTCAGACACATAACTGAAAATTTGCTTTTAATGTCTTGCAGATGTGTGAAGCTGGAAATCACTTTATCAACGTAACTTTAGCTCACCAAAATCATTCAGGTCTGTCTTTGTTTCCTGTTTGTCTATTTAAGACTGAAGCATGCTTAACCTATCCATCTTCTACTGGTATACAGTAACTTATGTATCTACATCCACAGAATAAATAAAGATGAAGTAGGTAGCATGCCATTGGTATAAGAGCTTCAAAATAAATGTGGTGACAAGGAAACATTAGAGACTCTGTTGTTGTTCCTAAGCTTATAGTAAATTTATCTTAATTAGGCACAACTGCAATTTAAATATGAATTTAACCATGGAAGTTCTCTAAAGTATCCTGTTAACAACAAAGGATTAAATTTTAAATAAGTTTAAAAACCTAGATTGCAGAGTTTTTAGATATGTGCATCTCATGCTCAGATACATATACACATACACAAAGATAGACTCATGAATACACAGACATCAATGTAAAAGTATATTCTTAAAATGATGCTCCAAGCATAGGTTTTTCAGGATTGTTTGTACCATGAGAATAAAAGTTATAACATATATACTAGCAATTAAAATATGTTTTCCGATACTAATAGTATAATTTCCCACTGTAACACCCGATTCCAGAAAATAGTTCACCACAGTATGATCAACATCACACACTGAAGTCAGTTTCTATTCCAGTGCTGTGGTTAGGCAGGTGCCTATGTTGTTTGTTGCAAGGGTCCTAATTCCATTTAAAGGCAGGAAGACCAAAATAATTGATATATGTTCTCATCACCTACATGTATTCAAGACAGCATTGCTGCTAGAACTTAGAAATGAAGTGTTGCGTATGTGGCATCTGTGTGAGCATTATCAGTGGCTGTAGAGTCATCCTGTTAGCTCTGGAGTTGTTTTCTTGTTCTAGCTCGAGATGAAGGATGAGGATGAAGGAGGGTACAGGTTGATGTTCCTGAGTTAGGCTGAGTAAGATATAGTTGCATCCTTTATATCCCAGAAAAGTGCCCTTAACCCTTGCCTGTTGACTGGTCTGCACTAAACTGCTTGTCTCTCTCTTCCTTGGAACAAAAGTCACATCCTTTGGACATGCCAGACCTTCCTATAAAAACTGATACATGGCTCACTAAGCAGCACTCTCAGCTAGGATAAATATATCTTTTGCTGTCTTAAAAGATTTCCCTGAAACTTTTCTAACAAGTTGTACTTTGGGAGCATTGGCCAAGGGGATGGCTGTTACATAGGCGAGTTGTAATAAGGTTCATTTCTACTTCCTGTGTTGAAACTGGTTTTGCTTGTTTGGGTTTTTCTTTCTTTCTTTTTTTTTTTTTTTTTTTTTTTTTTTTTTTTCCCCTTTCATAAAGGAACTAAAGCCTGTTTTCCAAGTTCAACTTACAACCCCTTCACGTGGCTCTTCTTGCTGGTATCCTGTCCCAACTATACATATGAGGTACATGAATTTTTCTGCTTATATGCCAAGGATAGGTGGTTACCATGTTTCAGCCTTTGTCTGCAGAAAATCTGCAATGCCTCCACGGAGTTCCCTCTGCACATCAATCATTATGATCTATGTGTCAGAGTCTCCTTGCTCCCACAAATGTTTCTTCACCAGACCTTCTCTTCCATCACATCAGTATCATGAATCTTGTGTATACTCAGCTCCACTACAGTCTTTCCAGTGATCCAAGGATTTACCAGCCATCTGTTCACCCCATTCAGCTCACTAAGGGGTTCCTTTCTAGCTATTCTTCCTCTCCCATTTCCAGTACAAGTATCATGCCCTTCTTCCACGAGGAGCTTTTGAAAACTTGCCCTTTTGTTTTATGTAAAGTATACAATTAAGAGTACCTTTTTCTTTGCAACAGGTTGGGTCTTGGATTAGTTTCACAGTGATGACACAAACCCTGCCAGGTAAGTTTAAAACAGAATGAAGGTAAATTGTTGTTTGCAGAAGCGAATTCTGGAAATTTAATATTTTCAAAAAAATGTATAGCATATGAGTTATTGATATCAAATCCCCCTTGTGACATGACTGTATAAACCTTTAAAGTGTTACTCTCAGAAAGCTACGGAGGGTGTGAACACTACTGCAACACCTTCTTTTGATCAAAACCAGCTCTCTGTAGTTGGGTTGTTTTTTTTGTGAAATATTGTTGTTTGTTCTGTTTCCATGGGAAAACAGACTTTGAAATTTAGAAAAGTCAGTATTCTTCCTTTACAATCACTAGTTTTGATACAGGAAAATTTCTTTGCATTATAAACCTGGAATAATATTTCTAATAGAGAGAGGAAACCAGATGTACTTTGTATTTCAAAAGAGGAGACACACACATGTTCCTGGTAGCATTTCCCCATTTCCTTGTATCAGGCAGCCGGCTTGTAAAAGCAGCCTGCTTACTAGTGTTTGCCACTCTTGCTCAGTACTATCCTGCATCCTTAGAGACCTAAATACCCACACAAATATGATCCCTGGGACTGAGCTTTCCAAAACATTCACTTTTAAATTACTTTCCTGTTCCAAAATAGAAACCTATAAAAGCTACTTGCAAAAATGTAGACCCACATGGTTTACAAATGAAAAAGAAAGGATTTTCCAAAGTGGATTAAACTGCATCATGGAAAAATTAAATTTTAAATTTTGCTGAGAAGCTATAAATTTTTTTGTGGTATAGAAAGGACCTGAAAGTTTGGGGATGTTGTAGGGCTGTGTTTACGAGGGCAGGGAGTAGCAACATGTGCAGCACCCTCATCCTTGCCGTAATTGTCCCAAACAGAACTTGACCAGATGCCAAATGAACATTCCTGATCCAAAAGCTCATTTTATGGAAGAAAGGACAATGTATTTGCAAAAAGCACCTGTGAAAACACTCCCCATTCAATGCTACTCAGCCCAAAGGGAGAGGTATCCAAGAGACCGCTTACTGCCTTCTGACAACCACAGCACGGGCCTGGGAAATCTAGAGTTGTTAGACTTTGTGAGACCTCCCTGCCAGACAGCTACATCTATTTGTGCACCATTGCCTACTTGCTCCAGGGCCAAGCTCCCCTTCCATGCAAGAGAAAGGTACAGCACAGCTCTTAGGGTTGGGAGCTAGGTAAAAACAAAGTGTTATAGGCCAAAAGCAAACCAGAAAAATATATAGTTGAGAGAGGCCACAGGTAATTCTGTGTTGAGACAGCATCATGTCCAAGGAGGACTTAAAATTTTTGGTGAAATCATAGATGATATAGGGTGTGTCTGATACATTTGAACATTGTGTGTGTGGATTCTGATGTGGAGGCTGAGCCTCAGGCTACAGTATATCAGCAACTGCCTGAGAGCAAGGGTAGAGTTAATTTGTCCCTTCCCATAGAAGAGATTGCAAACTTATCCGTAAACCCTGTTATATTCATGGAAACAGACACTGAAAGGAGACACATGACTTTTTATTTATTCCCCCCCTCCCCTCTTTTTTCCTTGGTAGTTGGCATTTTTGCTTTCCTGATGGTCGTTCAGATGTCTCTCTGGGCCCAAAAGAAACACAAGCTGTACCTGAAGAGATTTTATCCCGAGGTGCGGAGAAAAGCAGCTGTGATTCCTATCATCTTCTAAGCTCTTCAAAAGAGTTGAAGTCTAAGTGTACAGCTCAAGAGCTAACTCAATGAGCCATTTCATTGAGTAACCAAGCTGGATCAGAGGAAGAACTACTGGATATCTTTTTCAGAAAATTAACAGTACAAGATGAAGAGCTTTTAATTAAGCAAAAAACTGTAGCTCTTGAATTCTTGATTCTTGCTAAAAGATATGATTTAATTAGATTTTCTGTAATGGAGCTAATTGGGAATGCACAAGAAAATTGCTTATATTGAATGTTAGACTACATATTTGGCTGGTGTAAATGGGCACAGATACTGTTAAAATTAATGAATACAGCTCATCTGCATGCATTCAGGTCTGGTGATTTTCAGATTCAGTGTTAGATGTTGACGAGAGTCTAGGATTTTTGCATCACAAGATGATTCACAGCCTTATTTTTATTAAACTGTACAGAAACAGCACACTCTGCCTCAGCTCCTCTAAAGCATCGCATCAAAGAACGCCCACTGTGCTGTTAGCACAGGTTAGTCTAGCTTTACAAGGCTTTTCTTTCTTTTTTTTTAATTGAATCTCATAGCAAATCGTTCAATACAAATTTGCTTACATTGATCACTGCAGAGAGGTCTGGCTTTCTTTTATTTTCAGGTAGGCAGATCAGCCTCATGATCCCAGGAGGGGACAGTTTGTGAGGTGCTTCCCGTCTTGTTACTCATTTGCAGCATGACCTTGGGTACATCTTTTAAGTCCATCCCCCTTTCTCACATTGAACCATTCTGAAAATAGCAGAAGACTTTCTGGACTAACAAGCGTGTTAAGATCCCCTTGTTCAGTGCATCCAGACACCATTCACCTTACTTGTATCGAGCAGTGTGAAATTCCTGGGTGCAAGGTGAACCGGAGTACAGCTTGTTATCGAAAAGGAAAGGAATCCTGCCAAATGCATTTCATTCTGTATCTCAGCTGCGTCAGATGGACACGGCTGAAAACCTTCAGCGCCCCTTCA
The DNA here is from genome assembly GCA_013396935.1 of Baryphthengus martii. NCBI lineage: Eukaryota > Metazoa > Chordata > Aves > Coraciiformes > Momotidae > Baryphthengus > Baryphthengus martii. The sequence continues at coordinate 8,866 of VWZK01021269.1, read as the reverse complement.
ATTTGGTCAGTCTCTATATGTTACTTTGCTTTCCAGGATATTAATTTTGAAGGGATTCTCTGGGCTTGTTATTCAAGTCCTGAAAACTCTGTTTAGCTCCATTTGCAAACCAGTGGCATTCATGTAATTTTAGTTACAGAGAGCAAAAGAACCAGAACTGCTTCAGCAAGTATTAAGAGATGAAGAGTCAGGGCATTAAGTCCAGTTTTCAGTCTATTTCTGTGGAACATTATCAATGTCTTTTGGCTTTCTTAAGCTGGTGAAAAAGTTTGCCTAAAGAACTTTACCCATTAGAGAAACACTGGAGTACAGAAGCAAGGCAGGCAGTTTGTTTCCTAAATGTGTTATCTTTGTGTCAGCTCAAGTGTTCTAACAAGGTTAATTCACCCAGTAAATTTGGTTCCTATCCCTCTTCTAATGTCTAACTACCAACACTTATCATATTAGCCACTGTAACTCAATTTCATCTTTGTAATGTAAATAAATCACTTTCCATATTTTTAACTCGTAACCTGTCAACACCTAGAGTTTTTCATTCCTCTCAACAGAACACCCAAGGCACAGTGAACACTCAATTCTCTAACCCAGACTGCTAATAAAAGTCTATTTTTTAAAAATTATTTTCCGTACTCTTTAGTCACTTATAACTAACAACAATATTTTTGAAGCCTATTTTTTTCCAGCCAATGATAGATGTGTGAGTCAAGACTGTTGTCTATTTTCAAATCCAGCTACTGGAATTGTTTTCATTTCATGTTTATTAAATGTATCATTTTTAGCAATCTTTAAATTTAAAATAGTTGATGTGGGAGGGTAACTTGTCCAAATTACTTATTTATCTGTTAATCTCTTGATTACAATAGCTGCAGCTTTATGTCTGTTCAAGGCATGTTTCCATAGTGATTCCAGCTGCTAAGAGCATGGTTCCTATTCAACAGTTAGCTTAGGCAAAAGAAGTACTTCTGGAATTTTTTACCTCCCTTCTTACTAGTTGGTCATTCAGTTGTGGTCATTCATTCATGGGATGGGGAGGAGAAGGGTTTTGGCTCCTGTAGTAAATGACTAAAGTTTTAAAGTGGAAGTAAGAGCAAACACTAGCTAAGAACGAATTAAAATACATTACAGAAAGCTCTCAGATAAACATGGCAGATATTCTGATATACACCAACGGGGTGCTGACTAACTAAAATTACTCTGAACAGTGTTAAATATCTTCACAAATAGCAATAAATTCAACTTCTGGCAACTTCACACATCTTTCTGTATTACTTTGCCCTCTCTGAGTTTCAGAAGCAGCTCCATGTGATCAGAACAGGTAAGTTAACTTCCTGCCATGGGAGCACGTTTTGCTTTAAAATAAAAAGTCTACAAAAACTGTCAGCCTTTGTTTTGAAAAACATCTTAGGGGCCTTGCTTTTTAAAAAATAACAACCCCAAAATCAAAACTAAACACAAGAAAACCCAGGTGAAAATTATCACTATAAAGTTGTGAATGACAGTGGTTTTAGCCACAAGCACCATGCAGCTTTTGAATGCAAACAAATGTCTCCACACAAACATTTGCATGGGAAAGTTTGTCATTGCTGTGCTGATTACCTGGGGGAAAAAATGCTTATTGTGCTCTAAATAGACTGGTATGTCTTGTGTCGGGGGCTCATGATGAATGATTAGCAGAGAATTCTTTTGGCAATATTTCCTCTCAATCACAAACCTAACCTTTTTAGAGCCACCACTAGAAGGAAGGCATGGGCAATGCCACACCACTCCCAGAATCTCAGTGTGTTTCAAGGTCAAAGGGAAAGAGTCATCGGATGCAGGTTGGGTAGTTACTCCCCACTTTGGCCACTCTTCATACTGAGCCACTTCACAGGCATTGCTAAGTATGTCACCATTCCAATACATTGAGTGCATGGTGCCCATGGGAAAAGGAGTCACAGAATCACAGAATTGTCACAGTTGGAAAAGACCTCTAAGATCACCATGTCCAACTGTCAACCCAGACAAAAAAACAAATGAACAATAAAAATCAAACAACCCCCCCCACCCAAAACATAGAAAACATGTCATCATCCCGCTAGAGCGTGCCCTGAAGTGCCTCATCTGCATGTTTTCTGAATACCTTCCAAGGATGGTGACTCCACTACCTCCCTGGGCACCCTGTTGCAGCACTTGACTACTCTTTCAGCAAAGAAATTCTTCCTAATATATAACCTAAACCTCCCCCGGTGCAACTTCAGGCCATTTCCTCTAGTCCTGTTGTTACTAACTTGAGAGAAGAGGCCGCACCCACCGCACTACAACCTCCTTTCTGGTAGTTGTAGAGAGAATTTGAATTACATTTTGCATTCCTGCTTCTCCATGGGGGCCATGAAATCCACTACTTGCAACATAAACCAAGTTATCCCTTTAAGCTAAATTTTCTTCTGATGTCGTTTTCCTCAGGTTTTGCATTTGGAAAAGTGACAGACTGCAGGGCAGTGTATCCACTCCCCACAAAGCCCTGCCCTTGACTTTGCTCCCAGCACCAGCCTGAACTGCCCTGTGGCTTCTGCCGGCCCCAAAACTTTCCTAACAGCTCATAGAGGCAAATTACAGCATTTGTCACAAAATGTAGGAGCCCATACAGCAGAAAAATTGGGTGGTTGAAGTTGGAGACACATTTTGGTTAGATCTCAAGAGCTGGTGCAGTCACTGGCACAGTTAGAACCTCAAGCAGAGAAGCTCAACGCTCCTCAGAAGCTAAGCCATTTAAGCCAATAGATCACAAATAAAGCAAATACAAAGATACTGAGCCTGCTAGACCACAGTTTTGGCAGAAACTGTGTACAAAAAAAATAAATCAGATGAAGTAGTACTGGATCCTTCCTGGCCAGCTAAACAAAGACGGTGCAAACAGCATTGCTCAGCCTGCGGCCTGAAAACATATGTTAAAATAATTCCTTCCTGGTCCACCTGGAGAGGTCCACCTGACTTCCCGGTCCACCTGCTCAACATCCTGGTCCCTCTGTGTTCACCCTGCAGATGGGTTTCTGCTGTGATCCTCCAGGTGGGTGAGTTTCACCTTTTACAAGGAATTCTCAAGACTTTCAAATTCAGGAGCCTAAAGTTAAACCTTCAGACACACAGCTCTGCATTTTTGTGGCCTGCTCTTGCCATGAAATGCCAACCTGGAAAAGAACAGTCACCAGATGAGGCTTCCTGGTGTTGCAGGGAGGTGTTGTGATGAGGAACTGAAGTGGCAGATGCCCTGTACACAACTTGGCAGCCTATATTTGGATTCCCAGTTTGAAAAAACCCTTAAGACACAGCCATATGCTTGTCTTACAAGACAGTTGCCACATCTTCACAGCTGACAGGACTGAAAATGATCTCAGAGATTTCATCTTTCCATAGGGAAAGCAAAGCTCAAAAGGACACTGAAAGCAGGAGAAGTGAATAAAGGCAGATGGTCATCCTTTTCGAAAGATGCTATTATAATAAAATTTCTTGCACTTTCCATTGTTTTGTATAAAGAAAGCGACTTTAAATTGGCTTTTATCACACTAGGAACTATGATAAAGCAGCCTGATACCAAAGTAGTTCACAGGAAGAGAGACTACAGTGTTAGCTAAATATATTAAAATAAAAATTACTGAATGTGAGGATTTCTAAAGCATTCTAAAAGAGGAAGAAAGATATAGGAAAGCAAATGACCATTTAGAGTTTTAACAAGTGCTGCTGAACTAAAAATTAATTCAAACCATAAAGAGTTTTCCAGGAAGCTAATATTTTCAACATGATGCTTTATTGCCTTCCCTTTTCTATATTTTCCTAGGCACAAGTTTTGTCTTCAAGCAATATTTGCTGTCATTAACATTCATGAAAGCTTTTAGAGAAATGCACGGTGCATCTGCTCCAGTGTTCCACAAATAAGCATAAATGTCATGCTGTCATTGCACACAGATTAGTATCTACATGAATAATATTTTATTATGAAAACCCTAGTTTATCATAGGTGAGTGTAAAAAGGCTGCTCTATAGCTACGATTAAAAGCAATTTTCACATCACATATGTTTTAGCAGCACAGAAGAATGTTTATTTTAATGATCTCTAAACATATTCAGCTGCATATGACAAAGATACAATTCTTTCTGCAGGTATCAGAACCAAGAGCTGAGCTGTCCAAGGCCTTTATCATGGCGCCGGTGTTTTGTTATTTATTTGTCTAGCACAGCAGACGCTGAGTCTCATCTAACTCTGCCCTGTGAGGATACCTGGTAAAGCATTTCCGTGTCCATCATGTCTGATAGACAAACAATTGTCCAGATGAGAAGTGCCAGTTATTGCATGACTGAAATCCACACTGAATTTCCTTATAATAGTCAATCAAAATCCTCTTTACCAAAGGAAAAGACAAGTTAATGGGTCCTGAAATATGTGCACTTGGATTGAAAAAAATCTACCACATATTAACAACTCCAAAATACCCAGGCTTTTAATGTATAGCTGCTTTTATCTAACTTCTAAAGCCTTTGAAGACCAAGGAACCAAGTAAGAGGAAATCATTTATAGTTAAAAGAAATATAAGAGTATTCAATAATACTAATGAATTCCTTATTTAAAAAACCAAACCACATCTTTTGTCAAAGAAATCTGGTTATTAGCCAGATTCCTCCTAATACACAGTATTATTCTTGTGAAAAAGTAACATAGCTCCACCAGGGATCCCTTTTATGGTTCCTAGTACCCGGCCATACTCAGTAAGTAAGGCTTTTGCTTAAAAATGACATGTTTGGCCATTTGGGGTCTCTTTTAAAGCACTACAGGACAGGCTCCAAGGAAACCAGACCACATCAAACATTCTTTTCCTCTTATTCCTACTGAAAAGTTGATGAGTTTTCAGTTGACTGGTGAAACACTATGGCACTAAATTACAAAACAAACGGATATTTAAAAAGGTGTCCCTCTCCTCAGGACAAGATAGAAAATAAAAAGTGGTTTTTTGTCTTTTCTATTAATAGTATGTGGCCATTTTCCAGGTTCAAGGGCATCCCTGTAGAAGGCAACATTGATTAGAGAACTGGAAGGACCAGAATGTGGTTGCAGTGTGCTTTTAGGGATTAGTAGCTACGTCTTTTTTGAAAGAAATTTCACTCTTTCTGACAACTGAGCTTGACAGAAACGGATTAAAGATTACACATCTCCAATACTGTATCTAATGAAAATCAAAGTACTTGTTCTTATACCACAAGGGAATATTTGTCACATATACAAACACTGTATTCTTCCACCCTCTGGTTTACATCAGCTCTTTGCAGAAGGTGCTTTGCATTTGAACTTGTACACCTTTCACTCTAACTCTTAATTATTTACCTATTAGAGCTTTGATAAAAGAAATTGCCACAGGAACACCAGCTGTTGACTTCAAAACACTAAGAATGAACAATCTAGTTGTACACTGTCAACTAGTTTCAGCCCTGTTGCCCCACACATATGGAATTCTTTTGCTGCCATTTTTAGATATCCTTTCAGTAGCTATATGAAGCATGATGTCATGTTCAGAGACTTGCCAAACATCCCAAATTAATCCAGTTGCAGAGCGCAGAGCTAAATCTCCAAAGCAGTGAGGTGCAATGCTCTGCACTACCTGAACCCTAACTTCAAAATGACTCCCCTTGCTTTGCTCCTGACCTCTGCGTGGTTGAAGCTCTTCAGGGACTTTTCTCTGCAAAAATACAGATATACTTCCTCCAGGTTTGCAACAGTATCCTACTATTAAACCATAAATCTCTAACAATAGATGCTGCAATGCTCTCATGTACGTTTGACATATTTTCTTATTCAGAGGGTCCTATGAGGTAAAAGGAAGATGATGAATATTTTGCTTATATGGATACAGGGACAAAGTGTACAGGGCTGTAGTAATCTGAGAGTTGGCTACTCAGGGGCTCAGTGCCTTAGCCACCTATCTCAGGAGAAGGCAGTGTAGCAAATGTTTGCTGCAATCTAATAAAGGCAATGCTGATGTTGATTATGGATCCGAAATTAAATAAACAGGTAATCTATTTTGATCACATGCATGTATTTCCTGGGAGCTGTACCTCAAACATTTTCGCACTTGGTTTGGAAATATGAATTCTGGAATAATTCTCACCCACACACTATAAGCACGACGGACTTGTGTAGAGTAATGCACGTTACACAGGGAACAACAACATGTCCTGTTAGTATATATAGTTACTTGCCTCAATTTTTTCTCAGGGGACTTAAGTACTTTTCCTACAAGAGAAGTGGCAGCAAATTTTCCTGCCCTTATAAAGTGCAATACCAAATTCTTAGGTCACACACAAGACTGACTGTATCAAAGTGCATGGGCTTCACAGAGGAAGTTAAGAAGCCATTCACTGATAGGAAATAACCTCCATGAACTGCCTTGTTCCAGTGCTACTGGGCCTGAGCCCACCATGGACGAAAGCCCATCTCAGCCACTGCTTCTTCATCTTCTCAGTATCCATTTGCCCCCAGGCCATGGACCCAAACATAAGTTTCAGTGCTCAAGTCCTCTTTGAGCTGCTCAAGTGTCACAAGTTGGCCACAATTGCTCTAGGAGATGTGCTGCAGGTGCAAGGTCAGGATGCTGAAGGCAGATGCAAGATGGGCTTAGCCATCAAAATAAGCAACCTGTCAAATAGCTTTTCATCCTTGAGCAGGTCATTGATGTTTGCTTCTAATCCCTTAGGCAACTCTTGCTGTCCTTCCCAGCCTGTGCTTGACTAAGGCACACATCTAATTTGCTGTCAGTGGCAGAGGACTCCTCAGACCTACAGAAGCAAGCACAGCAGCCATTGCCATCTCACATTTAGAAAAATGACTACTTTTATTTACTGGCAAAGAGTTTATATAAGAGCACAAAATCTAGGCACATGCAACAGGCAATATGGGGCAATCTGGCCTACTGCAGTTCTGGGGCCTCAGGACTGCAGATGCATATATCATCCAAAAAGAATATCTAAGCTAGCAAAAGGAAATACGTCATGTAATCACATTGTCGTGTTGTAATTATATGTGAATAACACATTATAAAACATGTTGACAAGATCCCCACTCCTCAGCAGCCCTTCGAGCAGTCACCTTTCAGATATCATTGAGCAATGAGAAATAAAATCAAATCCTCCAGCACCCACAAATATACAGTTGAAATACACAATCAATAGGTAGGTAGAAAGAGAGAAAAATTGCAGCTTTCCTACTGGGGATAAGGAGTGGGGGAAGGAGGGAAACAAAGTTTCTCCCCCACCTTCATCAGACAAAATAAAATTGATTCATTGGTAACAGTGCAAGGAGATGAGCATCTCCAGCAGAAATTAAGGGCACAAACAAGGTCACGATACACAAAAATTTTCAAGCGGCAGCAGACAGGACTGGCTAAACTGACTGCCATTTTAACTGCAATTGTCGATAAAATGGTCATATTAAGAGTTAGGCAGAAGGATGGTCAAAAGGTTAAGCCAGGCATGCTGGTATAGAAAACACAAAAAAAGTTCTCTGCCACAACAAATGTCTGCAGATGGTGCTTCTCCTGCTGCTCTCCTGATGGGGAGAAGGCTGGAAAACTCGGGGCAAGTAGGGGTCCTGAGGCCTTGACCTCAGGAAAGCCCCGTAGGGCTTGTCAGTTGAAGTCGACGAAGGTTAGCGGCACCAAAAATCACACCTGGTATTTCTATTACTTCTAGAGCTTCTAATGAATTTCCCTGCAACGTTTTCTCTCTATCTCAATTTCCTTCATCCCTAGAGGATATACTAATACGCCTTTGTGTTGCAGCAGAATATTCTACAGCCACAAGGAATGAAAGACATCTGTTCTTTTAAAGTGTTTCAGTTAGTATTTTTTTGGTTGATTTTTTTCTTTTTTTTCTAATTAATACAACTAATCTATCAGCTTGCTTACATGGCACACACAGCTGAAATACTAAGCATTTCAGCATAAGCTAGAAGAGGAAAAGTTCAATCAATCCAAAATCACTGTTTTTTTCCTTCCAATTTTTGATTTACAGGAAGTGCTGAATATTTATGTTTACAACAGGAATCAAAATATACTACTTCCCCCCCACATCCCCCCCCATCTCCTTTTTTTAGGAACAAATCGCTCACAGTGCTTCTTCCCCTCAAACCAAGCATCACTTCATTTCTACTTACTGTAAATTGTTAAATGCAAGGGACTGCATTTCCTTGTTTTCAGAGAAAGAACCAGCTGGACGGAATGCTGCAAACTGGAAAACACAGTGTTTGAAATCCCCAGCAGAAACATCCTCTGACTACTCTGTAGATGGGAGTCTTGACATAGCTTGAAATACAAGTGAACCAAACCTTTTCAGACCACTGAAAGTCAAAAGCAGCACAGGGAAGATTCAGCATGCTGCCAAGCGGGAAACAAACACAGCTGAAAACCTCTGACCTTTTCTTTAACAAATATAACATAGGGTAAGTGTATAAGGGGGAAAAGACTGTACCATAAGTGAGATTTATTGTATATATGATTTTTTTCCCTGAAAACGGGCTACCCTTATACTGGAAATGGGAGTGTTGACATGGAGTCAATGTCTGGGTTGTTCCATCCACAGAATGGATGTGGTAGAGAATTGGGTGAGAAACAGGCTGCCTCTCTCCTTACCTCCAGCTGAGGTGACGGAGTTTGCCACTAACATGGGGTCACCGTCCAGGAGCCAGGAGGAAGCAGAGGGTTTGATGGAGCAGAGGGTCTCTGAGACCTGCCACCTTCCAGGGATAACTAGGTGGTGCAATGGGTCACACATTTCTCCACACCTTGGCTGGTGCTCTGTGGGGATTGCCAGCGGGACTGGTGCCTCTTTCACAAATACTGACCTT
>VWZK01021264.1:287-23890 GCA_013396935.1 Baryphthengus martii | reverse complement strand
TGTGGGTCCTATTTCGGACCTGAGAGGGGATANGAAAGTGAAGTACAGATGCTGGTCGTATTTCGGAACTCTGAGTGTGGGATGGTAATTTGACACCAAATCCTAGGGATAAACTGATGGGTTTGTCCTCATCATCATCCCCCGGAAGGGATGCCTTTTGGTAAGACTTGTGCCTCGGCCATGCTGAGTGTGTGTATGTCTGTTTGTTTACCCCAGGGAATTAGTTGTATTTTGAGCTATATAATGATTTCTGCAGCTTAGTATATATATCACTGGCAATCTTAAAGAATCTGTGTGTGTTGCAAGTGTAAATAAACCGTGTTATTTGTGAATCTGATTGCTTCTAGTGAATGCAACCAGACCTACAGCATAGACTGTTCGTGCATCTGGTATCGGACCTATAATCACAGAAAACTGTGTTATTTGTGCATCCAACTGCTCCCTCTCAGGGAACCGGACCTACAGCGTACAGGTTGTTCGTGAATCTGGTGTTGGACCTGTAGACACAGTGACTACGCTATTTGTGAATCTTGACTATTGACTGGACCTAAGTGTGGTCTGGAGTCAGACCTATAGTGACACATCTTAATTGGTGTACTTCTTAAGAGATCAGCCCAGCCTCCCCTAGCCCCTCTAATCTCTGAGGACCGGCTAGATCGCAAGGGGGCTTTTCTCTTACTAAATTCCCCACACACACACACACACTTCACACAACAAGCATAGTCCTTCCAATCACTTCAAGCTGTGCCTCTACCTCCAATCTTTTCTTTCCCAGTAATTTGCTTCTCAACTCTACTTTGTATCAACATCTCAGCTTGTTCTCCCCACATGCAACTGCTATTACATTCTATGGTCTTTCAGACACGTTGCTTGTCTCTTGCCGCCCTAAGTCACCTCTTCCACTGAATTCTCAGTTTGAAAGGTTCTGTCATAGTTAATATTTTTTCACAGATCTAGGGAGTGAAGGTGGTGTGTATTGTTCAATAAATATTTGACAGAAACATTCAGATACTGCATAACTAGGTGAGTAAGAGCCTATAAAAGAGAAAAACTTCATTACTAAATACAAGTTTTGGAAAGGTAATAAATGTAAACTTAAGGAAGTTTAAAAAGAGAGAATACATTAATGGGTGTATGCTGAAGAGTCAGATACTACCTTTGATCATCTCTATGCATAAATTAATAGAAAGGTCATCAAGATAGACAGTTTGTTCTTATAAGAATATATTTCATTTGAAACTTGACCAGGTTAACCACTGACTTTTCCCTACTTAGTTTTACTGAGTTATGAAATAATTACAATATGAATTTGAAAAAACAAAAAAAAAGGCGTAGGAATCAATAATAAGTTTCACAAAAGAAAGGAATATAAACTGAACAAATCAAATCCTGAACTAAAATTCTTCAAAAATGAACACTATTGGGACAGCTAAGTTTAGAAAAATATTGAGCATCTTCTGGCTAGCATTTATCAAGTGGCATGTAAGTGTGAGTTGTAGTTTTAAAAATGTAGAAAGATAAATCATCTTCATTTTAGATTTTATCAGAGTTTTAATGTGCTCCAAGCACAGTATAGGTCTTGTTTAAAATAGAAATAAATAAATCAAACTTAACAAACTGCTTGCTTCAGCTGTTTTACCTCTAAAAATGTTTAATTCATTCCTATCTTGGAGAAGAAAATCAGATGAAGAAGTAAATTAGTAATATTTATAATGTTAGAGAAGTCTCCATTTTTTTTCCTCAAAATAAGATTGTTTTACCTTGAAATAATTTTATTTTAATATTGCCAGATTGCATTGTCTAAAAAAAATAAATAAATCTATAAATACATATACATACATTTGTGTATATGCAAACACAAAACAAATTGTTTGAAATACAGTGTATAATTTCTGACATGTTTTTCTTCTTGTGAATTATTTCCTTATGTGTTAGATGGTGTCCCCTAAACAGTCCTTCAGATATAAAAACTACTAACCCACAAGAAATATGGTTCTTTTATCCTGACAATCTGTTAACATTGTCTGTGCACAGACTAACACTGAAATATGAAAGTAAATATTCTTTTATACACTTTAAATATGTTGTTTAATTCAGTTAGAGTTTTTTCATTACGGAACTAGTTATTATTTATAATTTGCCACAACTGCAAGTGAATCTGTTAAAAAGTTGTTTCCTTTTGTATCTCTTTTATAACAAACTAGACTATTCAAATGCAAAGTAGGCCTTGAGTATGGTGTATTAAATCAGATTAGTTGTAGGCAGGCTTGTGAAGTCTGGAGAAGAAATATGTAATTCTTACTGATAAAAAATATTACCAACCTATGAATATTCTCTATGTGGTTAATGCATAATTTCACTGTAAACAAGGATTTCTGTCAAAATGTTGTGTAAAATGTTAGGGTAATTAGGGCTTATGTCTGCTGGGATGTTTTTACAATTGAGATACAAATCCCAATTGTAGCAATATAAATACTGGATGAGTTCATGAAAAAAAAATACAAGCATCCAATCAATGCAATCAATTGTCCTATTAGCTGCATTGAAAAAAATAAATAATACAGTCTAAGTACAATATAGCGTTATAAATTATTTCATGTATAGAATGTGAATCAAGATCTGCTGAAATAAAAGAAGCAGCATTTTATTTTACTTAATTGGCCCTTGTTTAAGTAGCTTGTATGAATATTTGTCTTAGTAATGATAATGGAGAGTGCCTTTATCACACAATCCTGACAATTGGGTCTATATTATCCCCCTTATTCGGAGTCAAAACTACTTCATTATGTAATTTTCACTCCACACTTTCAAAAATTATTTTTTTTTTAATCAGTCCACAACAGAGATAATTTTTTCCTCACAAGTTGCACAAATATGCAACTTATCCTCAAATATGCAACTTTTTATCATTGTATTCTATTTTACACGTGCAAAAATATTTAAAAATCAAGCAACTGAAGAACAAGAAAAGGTATCGTTAGTTTTTGGACACATCAGTAAATATTCAACAAATGAAAGGAAGATGACAGACAAAATTGTTCTAAAAGATGCATCTTCTCAGCTCTGAGATTATGAGAAATGCTTGATCTTCCATATCAAAATACAGACAACCATGCTCTTGTTTCTCTTCCTTGCTGCTTTGCATTGTGCTAACAATGGCAAAAAAAGTCCACCTTTTTTTTTTTAGATAAGGGCAGTTTAATCATAGAATAGAATCATAAAATAATTAAGGTTGGAAGACACCTCTAGGATCATCAAGTCCAACCTACTACTCAGTGGTTGCATGATCACTAGACCATGTCCTGAAGTGCCATATCCAATCACCCTTTGAACACCTCCAGGAATGGTGACTCCACCACTTCCCTGGGCAGGCTGTTCCAACACCTAACCACTCTTTCAACTCTGGTGAAGGGGAAAACCTAACAGGAGAACCCAGGACATGTTATGACAACTCTTGTTACTTCAGACACTTAATAACCTCCTGAGAGAAAGAACAGGTAGCTGAAAATACACGGTGTTCGGTAGCTTCAATGGTTTGCTCTGGTTTCTTACAGTTGTAATCAGCTATAAAAGCTGAGAGGATAACCTAATTATGCTAAGAGTCTGTCTGGTCCCAAAGAAAAATATTTTAAGATAACTTATTAATTAAAATCAAGACAGGATAAGTAAAAGCAATCTGACAAATATGTTACCAAATCAGAAAGAAAACTAATTTTGAAAAAAGAAATAAAGAAGAAAAACGGGGTTTGGTTCAAAATAGTATTCAAATACGTATCGTTTTCTTTCAGCTTAATTTAAAAACTAATTTGCAAAAAAATTAAATTCCTTAAGTCATGAGTTTTAAATTTGTAAGTCGTAAATTTTAAAATTGTAAGTTGCATATTTTAATTAAATTTTCTGGAATATTATGTACTATATTGAATGCAGGGGAGCAGGTGCTGGCAGTGTGGGCTGCAGGATGGTCTCTATGAGGAGAGGCCAGGGCTGCCCCATGTTGGTTCCAGGTGCTTCCAACCAGCTCCAACGAACCCATCACGGAGCACAGCTGAATCCAGTGGCCGTGATGGTGGCACCTTAGGGAAAACAGGTTTTAGAAAAGGTGAAACACTGCATAGCAGAGGGATGAGTGAGGAAAAAAATATGAGAGCAATAATCCTGCAGACACCAAGGTCAGTGAAGAAGGGGAAAGAGATGCTTCAGGTGCTGGTGCAGAGATTGCCCTGCAGCTCATGCTGAAAACCATGGTAGGGCAGGTTTTCCCCTGCTGCCCATGGAGAAGACACTCACAGGGTAAAGAAAAAGTGTGAGGAGGAAGGAGAGGCAGAGGCATGCTGTTGTGTAGTGACCATAATCCTAAAATCTACTTTTACAAGTACAAATTTTATCATTTTACATCACAATATATAAAACGCTCCATTTGTTTCTTTCATCATTCATGGCAAAAGGTAATGATGTCACACTACCCAACCTATATTCATATTTGCTTAATCAGAGCAGTAGCATTGTCAGTATGAAATCTTTTCATATCCTAAGAAGCATGACTGCAAACACATTTTCCCAAAAGATTATGCTAGGTAACATAGTGAAATTACAGAGGAGACTTATTTCTCTCTCTCTCCCTCTGTGACAGAATTTTTACCAGCCAGACACATAAACATGAGGTTCCTGACTAAGTGAAACACCTGACCACATGCCCTATTGCAAGTAAGAGAGATACAGGTATCAGAACATATCCATTTTATTCAGCTGGAACAAAAGTACTATGTGCATTTTAAAACTGAACTAAAATCTATTATCAGAGGTCAATGAAGAAAACAGAAAGTCCCTCAATGACTTAAATATAGAGCAAGAACTACGTGACTAAATGGTGTTACATTTATAGTATGTGAAGTATGGCAATACTGCAAGTCACTAGCACTGGTAAGTACAGTTTAGCTTACTTCAGTTTCTAACTTCTCCAAAATAATATAATAATATAAAAGCAAAACAACCGTGTAATATTTAGTGTAGACAGAGCACTATACTTTGGAGTAGGTATTATCTACACTACTGTAATATGTTGAGTTTAGTTTCTTTGCTGTTCTTTATATTTCTTGTTTTGTTAGGTTTGAGGTTAATAGTCAATAAAGCATGATCCACTCTATGAATATGGCATGGCTTCTTGACATATCTGGCAAGCTTATATGATACAATTTACATGAGTTTATATAATTTACACAACGTAAATAGTGAGAGACTGGATGAAATTTAATCTATGATATCCAAACATCATAAATCATCTAATGGGATTTCAGGGTTTTTTCTGTACTAGAGTGTAACCTGGGAAAATTCATGTAACGCAATTGCCAAAATTTAAATGTGTGTCAATATTAATACATATCTTTTTAAGATAATTATGTGCACATAAATTTAATAAACTGGCTACTGACAAATTAAAGTTACATATAGCAGACAACAATCACATAATAAGACAAACCTCATTTACTAACCTTTCTCAAATTTAATATTGACTGGTTGGCTTTGGTCACATGCTGTTCTTCACAAGCTTAGGAAATATTTAGGATTGCAACTGAAATAATTTGTTAGCTCAGCGAACAGACAAAATTCTTTTCTATGTCTCACTGAAGTTGGATAGCGTTTAATATTGAACAGTAACTCCTGTCAAGAGCCTGCCTTGTGCTATTGAAAACCCATGGTATGATGTATGCTTTTTCAGCCACCATATGAAAAATTAACATTCTAAACTGCAGTAACTCTACAAATAAAATGCATTTTATAGAAAAAAAAAAAATTCAGGCCAAACTAAGGGAAGACAGAATGACAAAAAAAAAGTGAATGTAACTAGCCAATTGCTTCTGAGCACAGAATCACAAACAATAAATGTAGGCATAAAATGACAGACAATTCTGAATCAGAAAGCATGCATTCAACTATTGCCTGTTTAACAGCAATGACTATGATAAATTCCATGATGGGATGACAGATCATTTTGTCTTTTGACAAAATCTATGTTGATTCCTGCATATTGTTTGGTTATTGTGCCGTTGCTATTGCTTGCTATCCCAGCCATTCAGTAGGATGGACACAAGATTTGCAGGGAGAAAAAAAACCAAAAAGCTACTTAATCATTACTAAATACCTTGCATTATGCAAAATGAAACAAAACAACACTAGGACTACACATATCCATACTACTCTTGTAAGTACAAGACATATTTTTTTAACTCCCTAAAGTAATTCAAAGCCCTGTGATATATTTGGCTGCCCTTCATAAACAGTGTGACAAAACATTTTTGTTTTGTTTTAATTTACATTGAGATGTAAATTAAAAATATTATTTCTGGGCAGCTGTGAAAACAACATAGTAAAGGATTTATTTGAGGAGCATAAATTTAAGAGCCTAACCATTTTATCAATCTAATTTCCTTTTGTTATTTTTTTGCCCCAGAACAAAGACCACTATGACCAATTTAGTGGGCAAGCAGTCTAAGAATTTTTTTTTGGTCCCTAAAGCACTCCTTTAGATCTAGGCTTCACTGTATTTTGAAATTACTTACGTTACGGCCATTGAGATTTCTATTGTTAGAACAGTAATTTGTTTTTGCACAGAATTACTATCAACTGTTGTGTAGTCTGCGAGCTATGGAGGCTATAATAGAGAAATATTCACATGGCCCATTTACTGGATGAGGTTGCATAAAGTCCATCTGATTATGTATAAGTGGTTATTACAAAAGGATCTCAAACGAGAGTCACAAGAGAGCTACAAATCCTCAAGCCGTGTATTACAGAGTAATTTTATAGGAACTGTGGTTTCATGAGTATTAGATACTTCGTTGACAATGACTTCTGGACAACAATAAATGAGGTTTTTACAGGCCAATTTCAAACTGTGCAGTTCATGTACAAAACAAGTCTGTACTTTTAAGTCAGAAATATTAAAAGCAAAGGAGAGAAATAGTTATTGGTAACAGCAAACTCCTCTGTGGCTTCAGAGAATGGAAATGTTAAGCCTCGGCAGATTTCATGAGGCATTATGAAGTTCTGAAGATGGATATGTTTTCTTATGAGAATTGAATGCAGTAATTTATCAGCATAAAGCTTTGGGTTTGCATAGATCCTTGGGTCGTAGTACAGGGAAATGACAGAAAAGTTATTCATGTCAGGGGGCAGTTTTAGAACAAGTAGTTTGTGTCATATTAAAACAAAAAGGCCTGATTTTTTTTCAAGTTTGCTTGTTCATTAATTCATTCTGTTTCAAGATCTTTCATCTGTACTGTGATCCAAAGGGTATAGAAGATCAGAGAGAAATCCTAGTAGGGCAAAAAGAAATCCTGTGGTGCTAAAAAAGCTTTGAGGTAGATCCTATTACTGAAAGCTTGATAGCTGACATCACAGGGTGAAAAAGGACATAGGAGATCCCATTTTGAACTTTGCATCTGTAAAATACTGTTTAGACCTTACCGATTGAGTGACACAACTTGCACTACAGTTTCAAATCTTTTCTTTTATACTGTCTACGCTTGTGACTTTAATTTTCCTATTTAATTTGCAAAGATTGTCCATATTGCCTGGAAAGCTTGTGAGCAATTTTGCCACCGGAATTATTCTTTAATTGCATATCATAAAATATATATTACACTTTGGTATAGATGTTTGTGGTTTTGTTATTTCGTATGAAAAATAAGCCTTTGCTAATGATTGCTTCCCTTTCTTAGACAGGGAGAACTTCAGATTCAAACCTGAGACTTGGTATGGTATGACTGAAAGCAGTTGCTTTTGGCATGGAGACAACAGAACTTAAAATAAATTTTCATTTTAATTAACTTCAAATGAGACATGATGTCTTGGTGAATGAAAAGAGGAAAATTTTTGCTTGGTTATTTTTTTCCTAAATAATATTTTAGATTGAGTGTTATACAAAACAATTCTTTTTGTGTCTTGATGACTATGATGTTTGAAGGGCTTTGCATCTGCTCAGTATTTGAATCTCCTCTGAACTTCATGATGTTTCAGAAGGGAAAGGGTGTCCCATGGCAGAGAACTGGGTCTAAACTATCAGTCTGGCTGTACGCATAGAAGCTGGAGAGCTCAAAAAGTAGCAAGATCTAATAGATGAAACTTGAGGCAGACAAATTCAACTGGAAATAAAGTTTGAAAACAAGACAACAAAAACGATAAAACACTGTAACTCTTCACAGTTTCTTGGGAGTATCCAAGGAGAAATCACAGCAGGAATTGTAAGAATGAAGGTGGTGTTTTGTGTTTATACAATGTGTTTGTTAAAAGTAAAAATAAATTAAAAACTGTTCCTGTTTAAGTAAGAAATTAACTCGGGGTGTCCAAGTAGATGTCACAGTAAAGTCTACATGCCTTATAATCTAATGGAACCGTTACTACATCTGAATGCTGTCTCAGTTTGTACTGAAAAAGAAAGAACAGACAGGGCAGAGAATAGCAGAGATGAGAACAGCAGTATCACAATAATGAAGCCTGTCCAGATTGAAACAATGAGAGGGAACCCTGCTGTGTGCGATCCTAAGTGAGCCACAAAGGTCTGATTTATCTATTTAGGTATATTGTACTTACATTGCTGAGGAGGTCTGCATTTAACTCCTGTAAGTGGTCTCCTCCTGGAATCAGCTCCAGTACTAAGACCACATTGCTATAGCCCTGCTGTTCCTTCTCAGGGTTAACTCTTATCTCTCCAAGATGGATTGATCTTCATCAAAGACAAAGAGCTTTGGACAATAATGCAGGTTTTTGGAACCATTTTACCAGTTTCGCACTGCATTGAAGATTTTCTCAGTTGCATTTTGTCAAAACCACAACTGATTCTTGAAATGCCTATTACATACCTGCTCACAGCTCTGTCGCACCTTCTCTCTGAGCCACGCAGACCATGAATATATTACTTGACTGGCCTTTTCTCCTCCTGATCCAGATCTGGAAGTCCCTGCTTGGGAATGCCCAAGATAGTACCTGATATGGAGAAAAAACTCTTTACTGTAATTCATTAGTTACATTCAGAATTTCAGCTTTCCACCTGTTATTACAAGTTGGTGAACGTGTTCAAAAGGAGGTACAATTTATGCTACTATTTCTAACAAATTCCTTCAATCACCTTTGTGTCTGGTCAACTATTCAGCCAAGATATTAAGCTGACTTTTTGAAATTCTAACTGCTTCCACATACGGTAGCAAAATATCAGACAAAAAGTTCTCTATTCTTGCTTATGGTCACTATGGTCACAATCAGAGCAGAAGAAGCCATCTTCATCTGAAAGACCATAGTGATATAACATAGCCCATGGTGATTTCTTCCTACCACATCACTTGGCATATTGAAATAGATTATATAACACAGAGATGTATCAAAACTGTGGTTTTATTCATTGAAAATGGTTGCCTGGGATTGCATTCAAATGATAAAGCAGAGATGGACATATAAAGAAAACCCTATTTTGCTGCACTTTCTTATCTAAGGATTTTGAGTTGTAGTCACTAAGTTTAACTTTTGCTTCAAGACCATAAGGTTTTATGTCATTCTGTATATTCTAGAGGACTTTTTCCCCTCCATATCTATTTTTTTTTTTTTTTGAGTATATGCACCAATTCATCTTTTCAGAGCTTTTAAAATGAACAGAACACATATCTTCTGCTCATCTTCTATCTTTTTGGGTTTTGTTTTTGTAATAATGATAAATTGTCTACTCATTTGGCTAGGACCCATTATGATAATATGGTAATACACGTACAACCAAAATAAACCTGCACCCTACTAAAATTTCTTATGAATATGTAAGTTTATTTTTTAATACCTATTTCAAATGTGTATTACTGGAAGATGTGCTCTTGCTTTATTTTAGGATCAATGACTTGAGATTGTATTAATCTCTGTAAAAAAAAAAAAAAAAAGGCATGTAGATATAGGTGAGTATCTAGAAGGGAGCTATATAAATTTCCATTATAGTTAAAAGAGGCCAACTCGAGTCACTTGCATGAACATAGATATGTTGTGCTGTTTGATATGGTCTAGGTAGTTCTGTGGTTTCCAAGTGCCAGTCTACAGCAGTGTAGATCTTCCAATATCATATTTGTCAAATTTCTCTGACAATTAAAGATATCTCAGATCATATTAAACATTCACTTTTGAGAATCTGAACTAAGCCAATGCAGTATTATTCAATATAATGAATGGAGTCTAGAGACCTATTCAGATATTAAGTTCCTAATTTAGAATGAGTTAAATACCTCTGTAGCTCTATTATGAGCAGACACAAACTGACTGTTATAGATGCTTAGCAACCTAGTTCATAGGAACACTTTACTTCTAGATCCCTAAATGTCCCGATATGTCTCAATATGTAACAAAATCTATTCTGACATCTTACAAAAGCACAAGGTGATACCTCTTTACCAAAACTATACATAAGTACTTTGCTTCTTCTGGTGCTTATCTTCATAAATGTCATGCATTCAGTCTCTTTCAACCACATCCTCACATGTGTGAAGATGTATGCGTCTAATGGTCTGGCCAGTATCTCTTTATGCCACAGAAGAGAAGGGATGCCAGCTATTGAGTGCTCATTGCCTTTCTGAGATTCTTCTTGGTGACAGCAAACTAGTTTTGGGACAAATCTCTTATATCCTTTAGGAGCCATCGTTGCTGTTATGTGGTGGTCCTTCCCATCAGAATCTTGCGTCATCCACAAATGTTAGGTCAAATCTTGCTACTCGTATTTTGTTTTCCTTGTTTGAAATATTTATTTAAAATATATGTCTACAGTCTATTTTCCAGGTGAACTAAGGGGAACAAGAATAGTGTGTAAGATATGCCACAGCCTTGTGACAACCTTCACCTGAGGTATATGTGGCAGGTACAGACCCCCCGCAGACAAAACAGACAGAGCACACGGGCTATGCTGAGCAGTTTGGCACCTTGGCTGGACCAGTTTGAGGCCTCGGCCATTCAGCTGCACCTCACAGTGCTTAACTGATGCCTCAGGGTCTGGACCCCTTAGCAAACAGGCTCGTGGTTGGGGCTTGTCCGTGTTTTGTCTGGGCTTGTCCTTCAGGCAGTGAGAATGGTCACAGTGCACCTTTGACTGGGATATAAATGGGGTCCTGTCTGAGAGCCAGGGGAGTTGGTTGTTCACAGAGCAGCAGGTCTGGCAGTCGGACCCTACCCTTGGACATGCTGTCCAAGCATACTTCCATGGATTGAGGGAGTCTCCATGAACTGAGTGAACCTCGCCCCTCCCCCTTTGGATGAGTAGTATTTTGGGCACTCTGGTGTGGGAGGTTTCCCCTTTTCTGAGTGAGGGTTTGCCCATTTTGGTTTGTCATTCCTTAAAGTTAGTTGTGTAGTAGTTACTTCCTGACAGACATCCAAACCTGTATTTGGTCAGAGGGAGTTCTGGCAACCCTGGTTGCAATAAACTCCATTTTTGGATAGTGGCTGCTGTTTGTTTTGTGGGTGCCTCTGTGATAGTATGTCAATACATTACAGTATTAATAAAATTTCAGATCTCTTGAAGGAGGGAAATAAAGGTCTCAGTCTTCCAAGGAAATAATTCACACACACCATGATGATCTGGTCATTTGCTGCAGTAATCACCTAAAGAAAAGAAGTATTCTGACTATTCTAAAGCTGGAAAAACAGCTTTGTAGGTAAACATGCTCAGTGCTACCACTTACTGGTACACCAAGTAGGGCAAAAGGTTACAGTGCTTGCTAAAGAAAGTGTTTAGAGGCTGTAAAGAATCTACTGGCTGTAAGAAGGGAAAAAGGTTGGTGAGGGAAGGCCATGGATGTTGATCACCCTCAAAACTGGATTAAAACTCACAGTGCTTTTAATTAAAAATACAGTACAAGCTATCTGTGAATTCGGACCTTATTGTTTTTAGGAAGCCAGATGATTGCCCACTCAATAGCTCACAAGAAGCTCTGTGAAATAAATAATGACACTACTTGAATTTCCTTTAAGAACTCAGACAGCTTAACTTGGATTTTTTAAATCAGTATATACATATTTTAGAGCAAAGGAGGTAATGATGCATCATTATCCATACAAAGGTGGCATAGTGTCCCTGTGACTTAAAAATATATCAGATGGATTAACTCTTAAGAGTTCAATTTTTTTGTGAAGAAAAGATCTACATGCTGTAGCTAGGACCCTATAGTGTAATGTGCATTTTACATAGCAATTACAGAGTTATTAGCTATTATCCACAACTAAAATAATCACATGGGAAAATTAAAGTTTATATGGTGTGAAAATCAATAATTTAAATTAATGTGCCCAAATGTACTGAAGTTGCGCTCATTGTAGATGGTAAAAATGCATTAGTAAAAATTGTAAGTTCAAAATAAAAGTTAATGTGGAAAGGCATATTAATTTTAGAATTCAAATTGATAACTGCTATTATTGTTGGTATACTGCTTTAAAATGAGTGAAACTTCTTATCCTATGAAATACAAGAATGAAGCTGCAGGAGTAGATTTCAAGCATGCTAGTCTCCTTTAGTGGCAGGTACTGTTTAAGACAGAAAGATAACATTTAAGTATTTGTTGAATTAAAGAAAAAAAAAATTGCATTACAGACAGTATGACTGCCATGAAGAAGTAGAATGTGGCACTACCTTTTACCAAGTCCACATCAACTCATCAAAAACATTGGTAAAATGATACTTCATCCTTTTATTTCTTGTGACACACAGCAAGCATCATATTTCAACAGGAACACTGTATGCAGTTATTTTTACTTTTTATGGGATTGTAGGTTTATTTGTTTTGGTTTTTTATTTCTAACTCCTGTCCTATCTGCAGTTCTGGAGTTCAGATGGCTGTGACCAAGAGTCAGAAAATGAAATGTCATACTGCTAAATCCGCTCAGGAAAATATCTGGCACGCTGATCAGATGTCAGCAGAGACATCTTGCATAGCAGAAGGATGCTATTGGTAGATCAGTCATACAAAAAGAATGTCATGAATCCAGTTACTGTGGATTCTAACTTTAGTGCTTTACTTAGAGTAAAATAAACTCTGTCCTCACACCATATCTGGACCTAGTACAATTGGAAGTTTCCTGTTAACTCCACATATATTTCTAAACTTTTGTGCTCTTCATTTCTCACAGACCAGGCGGATTGTGAGTCACAAGATGAACTGTAAAAAGAAAAAAAAAAAAAAATGTTTAATTTGTATCTTATGCTACATAATCCATGCAGCAACATCTCTCCATCATCATGGAGAAGCATCTAAGATTTTGTTTCTTTGCCCAGGACATTAGGGTATCTCTAAATTATGAATTTTCAGGAATTCCTCTGGTTTCTTCTCCTGTGATGCATTGTTTACTGGAAGTTCACAGCCCATTGTATCTGATTGCTGATCTTGCTGTACTTGAAAGGAATTATCTCATGTCATTTTTTGACTCTCAGAGCCTGTGTGATGTCAGTGTGATACTGACACTTCTTCAAGTTGATATAGTGGTGGTGCTTCATGTTTGTTTAATTATAAAAAATCCCTGCACTTGTGGTTGGATTGCATTTGTTGTATTTTCTGTATTTCAGAAAAACCTGAAAGTCATGGCTTCTAGACCAAGAGCAACCAGGAAAACCCCCAATATTTAGCTGGCATCTGTATTTCTACAGTAATACAGGGTTGTTGAATTATTTCCCTCATAGTGTGTGTACCACATGCAATCTATTTCAGAGTAATCTCAGTTCTGCAACGTTTTCTCACTCTAGAATCTCTTCATATTATTAGTTACCTCATCTAGAAGTTTCCCAGTTGTAACAGTCATTATAGGAGAAATTTATTTCATTCTTCATGCTCTAATTTTGCAAGATTTTGTTTTCCAGATTGTTTGCAAGAGTTCTTGACTTTTGCAAGAGCACTAATGGTGTTCCCAGGAGTTTAAAAATATGTCCGATCTATGGTATTTTTTTAATGACAGTTCTCAAACCCTCAGATTATTGAAGGACACATGGCCACAAGTAATTGCACCGAATGTTGTTCTTCTAGACAAATTTAAATGTTGTGTAGTACATCTTCCATTCAAACATGTGCGTACAAAATAGGTACTCCAGAAAAACTACTGATCTAAATGTCCCCAGAAATGCACTGCTTTGTATCGTTGCTAGCAACCAAACTACTTTTGTTTGTGAGTGTGGTTACGAATATTATATTGATAATCTAAAGGTACTATTTTGCATATGAAAATCTGCGATCCTAAATCAGTAAAGACTGACACAACAACCATTTGCACTTCATTGGTTCACTTGCTGTAATCATGTACATAGCTCTTTCTGTAAAGTACATTGTTGTGCTGTTATAGAGCCTATACCTGGAGTACAGCATGTACAATGTTATTTTCCAAAACACAAACCCAGGATCATGGGATCTGTCACAATAATTTTGCTGTTGTTATTGAATAGGAGGTCTAAAGCTCTGCGCAAGTCTGCAGCCATATTTTCAACAACCTGGGTTCCAATTTCAGAAGCAATTCCCAGCTATACATGCAAACTTTAATGTCTCTTTATGTATGTGAGTTTTATCATCATCGAGAGTCTTAGATTTTCTTTTAAACTTTCACACAATTCCGGTCTATATTCTATGCAACACTGGGTAGTTAGGCACAGCTTTAACACTTGCTGATCAACTTAATGGTAATCCATTGTATGAGTAAGAGATTCTCATGTATTTTTATTCCAAGGTTGCTTAAAGTTACAGACTAATGATATAGCTTGCACTTATTCTCCTTGTGTACATTCACTGTATATTAGGACTTCTCTCCAATTACTTCTGGATCTAGAAGAAAATTCACAGTACACTCCTCATTTTAAAAAAAATCAAGGCTATATTTACCTACTGTTCAGAACAATTCAGAATTCAGTGGAGAGTTACACTCTCCAATGTTTCAATAGGATAAGTGTAAGCAATGATTCCGTATTTTCATACAACAGCCATACTCTATGATTGTTGTACTCTGGAAGAGTTTAATTGTTCCAACTCGGTAATTTTTTTTTAGATATCTTAATTTCTGGAGAAAATCTCAAACGTTCCCTCATTATGTGAAGGTTCTTCAGCATCTTTACAGCTGAGCTTATAGTATATCAAATAAATAACAATGTTAAATAATTGCTTTAACAGAGATGACTGAAAAATACACAGAATTCAAAAACACCTATCCTTCTTATTTTAATCTTAACAGATTCTAATAAGCTAAACAAAGTTTGCATAAATTATTTAATTTTATGATTTCATTTTGAGAGGGAAAATGTCCCATAGTAGACAAAGTACCCAGAAGTATCATCCAGGCCTCAAAGTAGTGATATGAATCACATGGTTCCTTTCTGATTCTTATTTGCCTGACCTGGCTTTTCAAAACCAGAGGCGTCCCATAACTCAACTCGATGGGGCTTTGATTCTCACTAGGAGAGGATGAACTCAGCAGGAAAGCAGTGCTTGTAGAAAGAGATGCCTGGAGATAAGCAAGACCCAAGGAAGTGTCAATCAGGATGCTCTGTTCTCTACTGCTGAGTGCAAGCAAAAACCTTCTTAAAGTTACAAATTGTAAGTGAAATCTGTATTTCAAAGCTCTTCCTGAATGAGAAGGCAGGAACAAGAGGAAGTTTTAACTGCTGTATTTTCTGATAAATCTGTTTGTGGGATATTCTTTCATTTATTTGTCATATAGAGAGAGATATTTCTTATATCTACTGCTTGTAACTGCACTGTATTGACTTACAAGATGACTGATTCTTTTTTTTTTTTTTCTGTTACATTTTTATATGGAAAATTTCTCTGAATTTGTGCATGAAAACAATAAAATTACTAAAAAATCTAGAGAATACAGTAATATAGAGTTATATAAGACCAGTTAATCCATTCATTGAATTTAGATTTGGAATTACATTTAATTGCACCTAACAAAAGAGAATAACAACGGAGAATATTGACAGTATGATGTTTGATAGTCTGTTATCCTCACCAATCTGCAAGCTTCTTAATCATAGACTGCATGCAAATCTCATACAGCTTCATGAATTTTGTCAATAGAAAGGGTTTGCTAAGAAGCACCAGTAGTGCAGTGTTGAAATGACATAATATTGATGCAACGTATAGGACACAGAGGTATTTTTATTCACTAGACCACAAAACAGATTTTTATGAAATTGTACACAACTGCAAATTAGACTCTACCCCTATTTTGTGGTGTTTATTTCATTTCATTGAGTTCTATGTTATGTTAAAGGTTAATACCACAATTACTACCTTCATTGTCTGACTTTACTGAAAGCCTTAGGACACATAATTTAGTAAAAACTACTTGTGAGGGGAGAGAAGATTCAAGTCTCTTCAGTGTAAGAAATGAAAACAGCTGAAGAAGGGGAGTTTTTCAATAATCAAATACTGCAAACACAGCAGCAGAGATTGCAAATACTCATACAACACTACTTTTCCACAAGTGGTCAATGGATCTAATATAGAGAATTCTCATCTTGTGAAGAGTCTTATGATGGTCAGTCAGTATTAAAGCCTTGCAGTTTAAACCCGTAATAGACAAATCTCATTTCACTTTCCAAAAAAACGCAGGTTCCAACACTCGTGACTGCAGAGAAATGCATAAAAAATTAACCTAGGGGCTGAAAAGACAGAAGGCAAATGTAAAGAAACTAAAACTTTCTTTTCTGTAACAATCTCACAAGTTTTGGGGACCTGACTCATGCATTTTTAGCATTTTGGGGTTGACAACAGATTTGACTCTGACTAACAGGAGGAACTAGTTCAGAATCTGAAGGTGGAAGGCAATTAAGGTGAAAGTGAAAATGAAATGATAGAATCCATGACGGTGAGGTAAGAAAGGAGTGACAGCAGCAAAAATGTGACAGTGGATTTCAAAGAAGAAACACTTCAGGAAACTCTGAAAAGAGGTTGATATGGTCCCAAAGGAAGGATTTTTAAGGGGGGAAAAAAAAAACCAAACCACGAGTTTCAGAGCAGCTGGCAGTTTTCAGTATTCACAATCGAAAGAATGGATGTGGAAGAAAAGTAACTATATATGGACAAGTGCATATCTACATGACAGCATGAAAAATCTTCTGTGACTTGACGTTAAAAAGAAATTATACCATCAAAAACGGAAACAAGAATGTATAAATCAGGATAATATTAAAGGCACAATATGAATTTAAAGGGGGAAAAAGGCAGATAAGCAAAGAGAAAAATACACTTAGAGCTAGTGAGTGAGTACAAGATAGATACAACAGTAAAATAATTTCTCAACTATTGTCAAGAATGGATATTGTGACTATTAAATGGGAAAAAATAAACAAGTAACAGATGAAAAAGGAGACCGAAAAGGTCAATTTCTTTTTAACATCATTCTTGAAAGAAGAGTTTGACTGTGATGAAATGTTTAACAAATATGATAGCTGTAAACATATGGGCCTGAATGAAAGAATACTAAAGGTTACATAGATAAAGGCATTTGAGATAATATGTTCTGATGAAATTTGTTGTATTTAAAGAAGGCAACCAAAACCATTTCTGAGCCATTGATAACTGTTATGGAAAATTCATGAAGGAAAAATGACTCTCAAGAAATGGTAAACGAGCAAATACAGTACTTGTGTTTTAAAAAGATAAGGTGGTGGGGGGGATTACTCCTGGGAATTACAGTCATTTTTGATACCTGAGAAGATTGTAGGACAGATTATTAAACAATCCATTTGTAAGCACCAAGAGGATATTAAGATTGTAAGAAACAACTAAGACATTTATCAAAACCAAATAAAGTCAAACAAATCTAATTTCCTCATTGCTCTAGATAGCTGACCAAGGAAGCAGAAGAGGGATGAAAGATTTTTTTTAACCTTATTAAGGTATATATTCACATGAAATCTCATAAGCAAATTCCACAGAAATGACGCACAGTAAATGAATATAAATGTATCACTTATGGGAATGAAAACTTTACTTAAAAAGTAGGTATCACTTTCTAACTGATAATTTTGGTCAGCTCCTTTGGTGAGATCCATGAAAATAGTATTAAAGAAAAGCTATATTTGTGTTCATAATTATGTTCAGAATATATACTGGTAACTTAGAGACATTTTATAAGGGAATTCAGCAGAACTGTAATGATTTCTCTAGATCCTAAAACATGAATCTCATTTCATTAAAAATATAAAAATAAACTGATGAGTTATTCATCATGTTCAGAAAGGATGACACAGTTTCATTTGTAGCCATGAGAAAAAAAAAGTAGGCATTAGGGGGAAAAGGTCATATATAAGGACAACAAAACAATAGAATGAGTATGAAGAAACAAAGTGTATTAAAGGAAATAGCAGAAACATATACTTTAGACTGTTTTAATATCTTGTTATTCTCTTTTGTGAAAAAATGTAGTTCTACCCTTCTCTATCCCACACTAAGTAACAGTTTCTGAGTTAGTCAAACACTCTGATAAAGTATCTGTCCCATAATGGTCAATTTTGAGAATAAAAATGGGTGAGGTATGCTAAATAATGGCAGAAATAACCTGTCTCATGGATGCCCGATATACTGGCTGGTCCATCTGGGTGCTCACTGCAGACATGCAGCACTCGTCCTAAGGGGCACACCATACTTGTGGGTCCCCCCGAATACCAGCATGGACACTCCACCCACCTGATACCTTTGCTCGGAACCAGGGCTTCCTACTCTCTGGCAAGTGCAGCTTGGAGCTCGCCGGTGAATACACACACACAATCCATACACACCTGGTTTGAGGAAGGTACAGATCCTTGCCCCACAGCAGACAGCACCCAGCACCTGGGCTGTGATCCATGGTCCTGCTCCAGCCACTGGCACTGAGCCCCCCACCATTTTCCTCACTCACTTCAATCCCCTCTCCCAGTAACTAGCACTGAGTCCTTGCAGTACTGACACACACAAGGCAGAGAGTGGAATTATGCAGACAGATAATTAAGATTTAATAAGAAGATATAAGAAAAAAAGGACAGGCTGTCGTGATTAGGTGCAGGGCTCAGTCAGAGAAGCATACTGACCGGCTGCGTTTCACATGTGACTGGACCCTTTTATTCCCTCTTTCTTTCTTCCCAGTGCCCATTCCTCCTTATGCTTGCAGTTCCACCAGTGTTTCACCAATGACTCCAAATATCCAGGAATCGCAGCTTCGCATCCTTATCCATTCCAAAATCCAGGTTAGCCCTCTTTGAAGTGATAGCTCTTTAGTTTGTGTGACACTTTCCATTGTGTTTGTCAGAACTATGCCTCTCTATGTTGTCAGTGCATTCTGCTTTTTTTTTTTTCCCGTCCTAGACATTTAAAGTCCTTCCCATACTACAAGCATACTTCCATACATTGTATAATCATATGATCATCACAAGAGACAGAAGCATATCTTTACTTCTTTAGTACTCTGATTAGCTGTTCACCTGTTATCAGAGCTAGGTGAAAGGAAAAGAGGGGTCTATTTGTGAACTGATACATGTATTAAGACATAAATATTTCTTCCTTGAATCCAAGGCATTCTTTTCTTTGACATGAAGAGAGATTGAAACATTGCTCATTTCTTAACTTCTTTCCTTCTCTTGGAGAAAGAAAGTTGCGTAAGGAAGATGTTAAACTGATATAAGATTCCTAGATTTTGTGTAGAAACCTTTGCTCTACACCTAGTCCCTTTTTATGTTCATAGACATACTGGAGAAGACATTGTCAGGTACTAGCCACTTGTAATGTCTAAAGGTCAGATTTTCATTCACCAGCACCCGGAGTTCAAGTACAAGCAACGAAACTATCTCTTCATAGAGATATCCTCAGTCCTAAATCACCTGGTTGACTAAATACGATATACATTATCTGACTTGAGGATATATTAGCTATTTTATAATGTATACTACACAATTCCAAAAAAATGGTAGCACTTCTTAACATAAATAGCTAAACTAATTAAGAGAAAAATGTCTACTACCCAATTAATCGACTTACTTTTTTCTTTTCCCAGAAAAAGTTTACACATACTTTATCATTCTTTCTTTTATTCATAAAAATTATTTGAAATGAAGGCTATACCTTAAATTTTATTTACAGAAAATCGTTGTTGTGGATTTAGTACTCTTTTTGCTTCTTTTTTTTTTCTCTCTTTCTGTCCATAATCTATTTCAAACACAGGGAAAAGGGTACTTTTCTACCTATAACTGTCCATTTGACATCTTTATGGATTTATAATAACTATTAATTTTGATGGCTGCTCATGTAGTCCTATATTCAAGCACCTTCTTCAGCCTTATTTTTCTTAGGCATATCAAGACTTCAGTTATAAATTGTGTGGGTTAGAACTAACTTTTAGCAGTTCTGGATAAAACTCAGTAAATATCAGTAAATACCAATTGAGAGAAAGTAGTGTGAAACAAAAGGTGCCATGACATGGACCAAGTGAAACTAAGAATTTCCTCAAGCCTTCCCAGAGCTGAATTGAGTAATATGTTTGCTCCTTGTAGAAAACATACCTTGCATAACTGGTTAAACAAAATATAATTTATTAAATTATTAAGACTTCATTGTCATTTATACTTACCCTAAGAATACAACTGCCTTGAAAACTTTAGCTTACTGAGGAAAAGCAAGAGAGTATACAAATCAATTTTCATACGGTGATCTGATGTAAAAAGGGTGGATTATGACCACTTCTTGCAAAGGAACTTGAAAAAATCTTCCCTGGTACTGTCTCTTGCTATTGAAGATGACTGTGTCAATATGTTACTTACAGAAATTCAGGCTGGCAAATTTATCAGTTTGCCCAGCATCTGAAGAAGGTATAAACAAGACCCAAAGCAATGGAAAGTCACAGCCAGAACTAAGCTACAGTTTAATCTTGAAACTAGTTTTCCAATATTATGTCCCAAACTTCTGCATGCTGAAACTAGAGGCAAAATTGGGATTAGGCTTTATTCTTGACAGTTTGAATAAAAATAGCACAGAAGACACAATAGCAAGGACCTAAAGGACTGAGAAAAAAAAAATCACATTAGGCTTGTACTGAAACTGTGCAGATTAAATCCTAGCTGTAATCAGTTTGTGTACCACTAAGCATTGCAGGATATTCAACAGACTCTCAAACTTTCTTTAAAAAGAACAAATGAGTGCCAACTGATAACGATGAAAGTATTAAGAAAGTGGTACAGGAATATGAATACCGGTAATGAGAAAGAAGTCAGGAGTCAGCCAAATACAGCATAGAGAGAAGGATTACGTGGGTTTAGCATGTGGGATATCCACTGAGATACCAAAGTGTCTGAACTCCTCTCTCTCTACCTCATTTGGAGCTTCTATTCCCCTGTAGGTGAATATATAACACTTTGAAAGCCAGGAGCACAAAATTAAGATTACTTAGTTATGAAGAAACTAGCCAGAATTTAGAAGTAGCTTAGAATGTCTGACTGGAAGTTTGAAATATTTAAGTCAGGAGGTGAAATTGGAAGTTTTAGAGTAACCATGTAAGTAGAGTTCCATTTAGAGTAAAGAAGAGTTCCATTTAGAGTAAAGTTCAAGGTATTTAATATAGGAAATGTACTGCTTTTTGATAAGCAGGTTCCAGGAAAGGTATCAGACAGAAAGCTACAGCTTCTCTATGTGCTTGTAGCTTCTAAAATGTTAATGATGTGTTTAGGAAGAAGAAAGTGAGCTGGAAATTTTGGCAGAAAGAAATCTGTGTGTAGTGGGATATAAAAAAAAGGAGCAGTATATGTGTAGTAAATGATAAATGCATGCCATTGCTCTCAAGAGTTCTTAGAATGACTATAATTATCATCTATTAAATCAGTCATGAAGCCATATTTGCCCTTGCTATCACTAGCTATATTAACATCTATAGCCTACTAGCACACATATATTGTATTAATATCTATTCAGTTTATCTCCAAAGCTATTTCATTTTACAAGTGCACACAAGGAAAAAGAAACTCTTAGGAATCATAGCATAGAACTGGAACAAGTCAATTACAAAGACAGCTGATAAGGACAGGTATATATATGATTTTTTAATTCTAGTTAGAGAAAAATGCTTAAAATAACTAAAATGGTTTACTAGAAAAGCACATCTGGTGTTGTGATTGGCAAACCTACAAGTCCTGAAAACTAGAAATTCCCCAGTTCCTAGACCATAGACTAATTTTTCTTCATTTTCACTGGATGTGCCAGCAATCTCAGAGCATGTACTTTTTCAGTCTGTCTCTGTATTATAAGCACCAGTTATTTGAGCGCTGAACAACTCTAGAGGATTACCATTTTGCTACATTCTGCTTCATCATACTTCCAAATGCAGTACTACCACTGTACTTGCTCTTAATCATAGTTAAGTTCCTAGTCCTCATTTATAACCTATGTATTTTCTGCCAGTCCCCATGTCAAGAAGATCTCTGCGCTCTCCCGACAAAAACTCTGCAACACACAACTGATACATATGAACCTTCATCTATCATCTTGTACACATAGGAAAAAGATTCATTCCTTCCTAAAGGAACATGTTGCTGGTTTGTTAATTACTTTGTCACAGTCTTGGCTCTGGTAAACTGCTCCAATGAATCCATCCACTACTAGGTATTGTGTTAGGTAGCTGGTGTACTTGCAGGGAAGTTCCATTATCCATTGCCAGAAAAGAAAATGACAGAGGGAAGGGAAAAGTGCTTATCTCTATCTAATCTGACATTTAACTGCACGTATTTTCATTTTTCTAACACAGGGGTTCTGTGGACTCATGTTTCTGCCTGCACTTAGGGAGGAATACACCAATACAGGTTAGGGGTTGAGCTGCTGGAAAGAAGCTCTGCAGAGAAGGACCTGGGAGTCCTGGTGGACAACAAGTTAACCATGATGCAGGAATGTGCCCCGTTGGCCAAGTAAGGCAATGGTATCCTGAGGTTCATCAAAACGAGTGTGGCAAGAAGGTCAAAGGAAGTTCTCCTTCCCCTCTACTCTGCACTGATAAGGCCACTTCTGGAGTATTGTGTCCAGTTCTGGGCTCCCCTGTTCAAGAGAGACATAGAACTTTGGAGACAATCCAGTTGAGAGATATGAAGACCTCTGTTATGAGAAAAGGCTGAGTGACCAGGGTGTTTAACCTGGAGAATCATAGAATCATAGAATGTTAGGGGTTGGAAGGGACCTCTAGAGATCATCTAGTCCAACCTCCCTGCAAGAGCAGGATCTCCTGGGGCAGGCCACACAGGAACACATCCAGACAGGTTTTGAAAGTCTCCAGAGAAGGAGACTCCACCACCTCTCTGGGCAACCTGTTCCAGGCTCCGTCACCTTCACAGTAAAGAAGATTCTCCTCATGTTGAGGTGGAACCTCCCGTGTTCTGGCTTGTACCTGTTATTTCTTGTCCTATTACCAGGCACCACTGAAAAGAGATTGTCTCCTTCCACTTGACACCCACCTCTGAGATATTTATGGACATTAATATGATCCCCTCTCAGCCTTCTCTTCTCCAGACTAAACAGCCCCAGTTCT
Source organism: Baryphthengus martii (assembly GCA_013396935.1). NCBI lineage: Eukaryota > Metazoa > Chordata > Aves > Coraciiformes > Momotidae > Baryphthengus > Baryphthengus martii. The sequence continues at coordinate 364 of VWZK01021264.1, read as the reverse complement.
CTCAGCCTTTCTTCATAGGAGAGATGTTCAAGTCCCTTAATCATTCTTGTACCTCTCCATTGGACTCTCTTCAGTAG